>JACXGM010001773.1:26788-51765 GCA_016801145.1 Umbra pygmaea | reverse complement strand
ACACACCCACACACACACACACACACACACACACACACACACACACACACACCCACACACACACACACACACACACACACACACACACACACACACACACACACACACACACACACACACACACACACACATACAGTACATACCTACTGTAGAGGTAAGCATTATTTTCTGATAACATTGTTGTATTCATGTCACCTACGTTATTATATGTTTTCAACTATCTGAAGTTAGTGGATTAGAATGTTTTAAACAGCTAACGTTAGAAATAATATAAATAATATACCTAACCTTTAGTTGCTCATGTTATCAAACAAATAGTGCAGTTTGTATCTAGCTGAATTCCAAGTGTTTCAACCATTGAACCATGTAAATGGTTACTAGTACAAGTACTATTTTCTGATAACAATTTGTTATGTCATTTCATTGATAACTGAGTTTGTCTAGTTAGTTAGCCAAACTTGCTATGTTATCAAACAACTACAAACCATGTACATATTTGTTTGAATATGGAGCAGTCAATTCTGTCAGAATGTGATGATGACCTTTTGCCTTTTTACTAACAGTAACACACATTTTCATAATTAGTCTTAATAATACTTTACAGTTCGTCAGTGACTGTCATTCCTTGCCAGAGATTGGTGGGTCTAGGGCAGGGGTAGGCAACTCCGGTCCTGGAGGGCCGAAACACTTCAGATTTTTTATTTTACCTAGTAGTTAATTGCAGTCACCTGCTTTCCCAGGTATCAACCGCTCCCTTATTAGAAAGAGAAACCAAAAATCAGAAGTGTTTCGGGCCTCAAAGACCGGAGTTGCCTACCCCTGTTCTATGGCTTAGAAGGGTGTGAATGATCTTGAATGGGCATAAACAAAGGTGACCTATTTGAAGCATCATTAGTGTATGATAGTGTGTGATGTATGCTCTTTATGTTATGTCTGTTGGTGTCTGATGTATGGACTATTTGTTTGTACCAAATGTCTGATGTCTTATCACAAAGTGCCTTGCGACTGTGCCGCAAACCCAAATGCCCCATGGGGACAATAAAGTTATCTACTACTACTACTCATAGCTTTCCAAATATTCATTCTATTTCAGTGCATGATATACCATTTGAAAGCTCTAAATCTGTACTTTAATAATCATCCTATTTCAGTGCATGATATACCATTTGAAAGCTCTAAATCTGTACTTGAATAATCCTCCTATTTCAAGGCTTCAACACTATTAAAGACACTGACTTGACAGCTGTTTCTGGTTAGTCTCGTCTTGATTCTAGGCTTTATGTCTGACATTCCCTGCTGCTATTTTTGTCTGATAACATGAGGATCAAAGCAGAGTCAATGAAAGTTAGGGAAGCCATTATGTACACTACACAGAAATATAAGTCATACGGGACACAATCTTTTGAGTTACAATGCAAATATAGAAAATAATTCTATTAATTCTATTACAGAGCACCAACTCATTTGTGATATACAGTATTTAGTTGGGAGTGATATGCGTTGGGGACACCTGTAGCTAATTTTTTGTAAGAGCATGGCGCTTGTAATGCAGGGTTGTAAGGTCAATTCCTTAAAGATTCAGCATGAAAGTAGGAAAAACATATTGTCTGGTGAAATACAAACACATGTATCTAATTGGATGATGCTTCATCACATTTCACTCAAGACAAAGATTGCAAAACAAACTGTCTCAACAACTATGACGTTTACAGGCCAAAAAAGTAGATGACTGGCCATTTCCTCCACACTGAAACCTCCACATTGAAATCCATGTAAACATTCCTTTCATTTGCTGAATATGAGAACTAAAGGAAAAAGCCCTCAAAATAAACACAGCTAAAGATGGATAGACTACAAGTCTGACTGGCACAGCCTCATATTAATGTGGACATTACTGTATATTCATCTGTATTAACTCTAATACATCTAGTACCCTGGAATAGTGTGAAAATGTTGTAATTCATGAAAAGGTATGTCATTTGTAAACAGTGAAGTCAGCATGTACATTAATACAGAGCAACGTACAGTTGGTCCACCCACGTTAAGCCAGTTGTTTGCGAGGATGGACAAAGATACACTGAGCACAATTATTAGGCAAAGTCAGTATTTTGGCCATATCGTCATTATGATGCAGCACTCTTTAAATTGCTAAGATATTGGGGTGTGAGCAGGGTGGGAAATTAACACCCGCCACCCGCCAAATGCGGGTAGATTTTAACATTGGCGGGTAACTTTTCCCAATCGACCAGCCACTCTGGCGGGTGAATTGTACAACATATGATAAGTTTTTTTGTTTTTTTATTTGGCTACTTTAAACATTACTTGTTTCGGATTGGAAATAAACGTGTTGGAGAAAAATGCGGAAGCTTACTCAATAACCATGAAAGACGCACTTCTGTCGAGTTGCATATTTGATTGGTTTTCGCGGAGCTAGTCTATGAGAACTCCAGCCTTGAGTTGCGGTACCATAAACATAGTGCAGTATAAAAGAAAAACAAATCAATTTAGTTTCCAGTATTAAGCCCGAGTAGGCTAGATTAAGTCAATATAGAAATGATCATGGACAAAACGTGTATATTTACAGATATGGGGAAGTTGATGTGAATATGATATGATTTTATGTTATCGAAAAAAGAAAATCACACACAAACAGCGCGGAATGCTAAACGCTCATTGGATGATTCAGCTGTCACTAAAATCACTCGTTTGGTCTGCGATAATGATTGGATTCTGATAAACGCTGTTTTACCAGAGACATTTACACGCGCACATTCCAACTTCTCAACTGTAACTTAGTTTATTAACAACGGATTCTAATTCAAGTATCTTACATCGCCATAGTATGGTTTCTTATTATATTTAATGTTGTATTATGTTTCGTATCATTATTGAAGAAGCACTTGCAACTTTGATGGGGGTCAGATGGCTCAGTGGTTAGGGAGTCGGACTAGTAGTCAGAAGGTTGCTGGTTAGATTCCCTGCTATGCCAAATGTTGTTGTCTTTGGGCAAGGCACTTCAACCTCAATTGCTCCAGGAAGAATGCCCCTGTGCTTAATGTACTGTAAATCAATCTAGATATGAGTGTCTGCTAAATGACTAAATTGTAAATGTGGTATTCCTGTAGTTACTCTAAATTAATCTAGATATGAGTGTCTGCTAAATGACTAAATTGTAAATGTGGTATTCCTGTAGTTACTCTAAATCAATCTAGATAAGAGTGTCTGCTAAATGACTAAATTGTAAATGTAGTGTTCCTGTACTTATTGTAAGTCACTCTGTATAAGACTGTCTGCTTAATGACTTAAATGTAAATGTAAATCATTTAACCAATGCTTTGATATTTTTATTTGTAATCCCAGATGTTTCCCAAACAGATTATTAGAAAATGAATTTACAAATGTGTAAATATTGTGGCGTACGTCAGGTGTTATAACAGTAAAGTTTTACACCTCTCAAAGTTGAAATTGCTTACTGTTGCATATGTGATTTGAAAGTAGCTGACTAAAATATGGTATTAGGACATACAATTAGCAAACAGATTAGCACAATAGGTCAATTATCTGAAAATTATTCACCTCAGACTTGTCTTCACTAAATGTCCCTTTAGTAATTGACCTATATTAATATGTATTCATAGTGAATTTAATGTATTGAACCAATACAGAATATAGTAATGTGTTTTCTTTTATGTATTTTAATTTGGGAAAAAGTGGCTGGTAAAATTTCGGCATCCACCAGCCACTGTGGCTGGTAGACAAAAATTTCCCACCCTGGGTGTGAGCACAGAACCATTAAATGTTTTGTTGCAAATAGTCAACAGGGTGACTAGTGAGCTGACTCAAACGTGAAGCTACCAGGAACGCATTATCCTCCAGTACTGTCATATTCCAGAACTGCAACCTACCTGGAGTGCCAAGAATTACAAGGTGTTCAGTGCTCAGAGACATGGCCAAGGTAAGAAAGGCTGAAACCTGACCACAACTGAACAAAACACATAAGTTTAAATGTCAAGACTGGGCCAATACATATCTGATGACAGATTTTTCAAAGGTTTTATGGACTGATGAGATGAGTGAGTTGTTGTACCAGATGGATGGGCCCTTGGCTGGATCAGTAACGGGCACAGAGCTCCACTTTGACTCAGACACCAGCAAGGTGGAGGTGGGGTACTGGTATGGGCTGGTATTATTAAAGATGAGTTCGTTTGTAACTGGTCTAACATGGGTACACTTGTATCGCGTCACCAAAACTGTAAAGACTAAACTCAAAATAGGCAGGACCTGCCCTTATTTCCAAACATAAGAAAAACAAAGCATGAACATTAGTTAAACTTGTTTATTGCAAGGTCTGTTTAATTTCCTTCCATTATTGTTTTATTGCTTTCCATATCATTAAATATTTATCGGTTTATGCGCACACTGTAGCTGTAGCAATGACATATTTAAAGAAAAAATCTGTCTTTGTTTAGGCAGGCTTAATTTATTTCTGTGACGTCGGACCGGGCTTGGGCCTCATCTGAGCTTGCTTGGGTCGGACCGGGCTCAGTTTTCAGGGCCAATGATAGCTCTAAAACAGTGTACAGTCGGTTCAAAAAAGAGAAGGGATCCAAGGCACTCTTCTTCCAACAGTTATTAAGAGCCTTTATTTTCGATGGTTACTGTATTTCACACAGAAAACTCAGGGTGTAGCCAGAAGGCCGTTTGTGCCACTATGCATGGGTTAGTACTACTGTTTTTGTCTCCAATTCACAACCCCCCTGAATTTAACCAAAGCTGGTTTGCACTGTAGTTTAATTTAAATGATTAAAATTATAGATCCACTGGCCGAGGTTGCATACTGTTTTAAGAAAGCTTATTTATAATATTACAAATAATTTAAATAAAGGCTTGTTTGTGTTAACATAGGGATTACTGTATCTTGGACTATTGTTCTCGACTGCTCAAATCTAACAAGATTTTTTAGAAACTTGAGAAGTTTTATTTAAATATAGAATTTGTCTAATGATAATAGTGTCTCGTGAGCAGCCTGGTTAAAAGTAATTCTGTATCTTCTACTTGTACTAATGAGAATGTGTTTGCAGTGTGTCCAACCACAGGGCCCTCCACAAACATCTGTAGTGCTCAGAGGAAAAAAGGCGCCATCCAAAATATGCATGGTTCCAAAGAAAATGGTGAGTGTTGTTAGATTCAAACACGTTTGATAGTGCACTGAACGGTATATTTTGAGGGTATTCATCTATTTTAGGAGGTTGTAGTCAAATGGACTCCAATCCAACAGGACGTTGCCGCTAAGCTGATGAACGAGCACTTGGAAATAATTGCACGTCTAGAGACCAAAATCGAGACTTTGGAGTCAGCAGTAAAATAGACTGATCCTCTGAGGGCAGAGATAAAGGCAACGGCAGACAAATGGATGAACTGCAAAGCAGAATTGGCAGAAACAGAGGCGGAGTTGCGAGAGAGTCAGACTGCACTAAGCGAGACTAAGATGGCGTTGGATGAGAGTCAGACTGCAATGGGCGAGACTAAGACGGCGTTGGATGAGGGTCAGACTGCACTGGGCGAGACTAAGACGGCGTTGGATGAGAGTCAAACAGCGCTGATCGCTTGTCAAGCTGCGTTGACAACTCAAATAGTCATGGATGACAGTCTACAGTCCCAGTCCATTCCAGGTTCACCTGTAAGTTCTGGAACTGTATCTACATCAGGAACTCCAAGAGACACCAATGTTCCGGAGGCAACAGTAATTCATCCTAAAATTGAAATCCCTACTTTGGCAGCAGAAGTTGAAGCACTGATTGCAAAGAACAACAAGGGACATCCAGACCATTACGGCGCTCTCCTTTTTTAAAGTGATCGGTTTTTACGAAGAAGTCTACCACCAGTGGGAACGCACTACGAACTGGGATGGGTCAAGAAAGAAGACTGCCTTACCACTGAATCTCAGAGCATTCATCATGTCCAAGGTCTCTGAGAAGTTTCCATTACTGATGACCTCTTTTGTACAAAGTGCAATTAAAAACAGAATAAATGAGTACTTGCTTACACCAAGGAAATATGGAGTAACTGCAATGATGTAATCGGTCATCAAATGTACTGTGCAATATGAGTCATGTTGTTTTTATTGTTTTATTTTAAAATGTTTTACTGTTGTTTGAATTGTACGATAAATAATGGAATGCTTGTGACTGTTATTGAAAAGAAGAGTGGCTATATTGGTCACTGATTTGTTTTGAAATGTTAGAAATGTTTATTTGTACATTTTAAGTTGTTTATTATTCTCAGTGACACACTGACTCAGTTTATGCCCCTATATCTGCCTCGAATATTTTTCTGATCAGTAAAAGAGAATGACTTTGAGGCATGCATTTTCAAGTATAGTGCCCACACAGCCATGTTCAATACAAGATTTATTTGGGATCAATTCTCCCAAAACACAAAAAACAACCCTCATTCCACACTTAGACTTGATGAGATGATGTGAGCTACAACAAACACGAGGGGTGGATGTATTGATAACCTGCTCTTTAATGGCGTTGCAGCACAACATCGTTAATGACAATAAGGCAGATGAGTGTGCATTTACCAAGTTACACCATTTCATGGCATCATAATTTAATGATGTAAAACTCTGAAATGCTTTAATTTTACTCGTGCACAACCGATGAAAACTTAGCATAGGCTGAAAGCACCAAGCTAACGTTAACTGTGAGGACTGCTACTCAGGTCAAATAGTTAGCTAGAACATTATGTGAACTGGTAAACGATTTAGCGTAGACTACTGAAACGATTAATAAAACATAACGTGAACTGTTAACAATTGTTGCAATTTATGTTAAAAATCAATGGAAAGCTGGCAACCTACACGTTTCTCACCTTGACCTCCTCTGTCAGGTTTGAATCAATTTTCTGTTCTGATTTCACCAAGTCTGGGCAAATTACTAAGTAAGCACCAATCAGAAGCAGCATCTTTATGATGTCATCGTGTAGACTTCTCACAAAGTACTGTATTTTTACAATACAAAACACTGAGGTATGTTGACAGCCATTTTCATTGAGCCTATGAAATACAAATTACAAAATACTAATGTTTTTGCAATATGTATTTTAAGTAAATGTATCTGATATACTCCCCTCCCTGGTTGTTTGTTTGTTGGTCACTAATTTCAGAGTTTCAAAGATTCAACCATTTTAATTCTGAATCCAGTCACTTAAAGGTGTCATTTCTACAATTTTAAGCTTATAGTTGTTCATATAAAGACAGCGATATATCAGAAAAGGCTTCCCTACTCAATGCAGTGCTTTATTACACACAAAAGCATTGCCTAAAATGCATAAATGTACCGGCGTGTGCCCAATGACAAACACTGTGGAAGCACAACTTGTTATGCCCTCATTGCAATTCCGGTTCAAATGTCAAAATAAGAACTGCATTATGTAGGAAAATGTACAATATGTAGTTTTTGGCCGCTAGGGGTCTCTCAATCAAAACAATATCAAAAGATGTACTTGGATGACGTCGGGAAGTAGCGTGGGATCATAGGTATTGTTATCGTCGTCAATGACAACCTTCCAATCTAGCGTCTCCAGGAGGAAAAATGTTCACTGACTAAGTAATGTATTGTTAAAAATATTATAACTTTATTCACGTTATGTTTGGTGGTTCCCTGGACCTTAGAGCAACTACAGCATTCAAAGGTTATATGACGCCATTGACGGAAGACAAAATGAAACGTCCCGTGTCTTCGATATTACAAATTTTTCTGAGTTTGAAAGTTGGTGGAAACATTTAGGATTATGTAAGTACACAACTAAGAAATGTATATAATATAGTTATAGTGATGTTTGCTTTTTTAATGCAAAGTACGTCTTTTGTTATTGATTTGAAAAACTACATGTTGTACCTTTAAGATAGGTGCATCCATTTAGAAAAGTGAATCTACCTCCTCCACTGGAACAAAAACAAAAAATCTAATGCTTTCTATCAATATAAACTTTGACAAATTAAAAATACAATTATTTTTACATAAACTATATGTTAGAATAGTAGAACCTGCCTATTTTATTTTGATAGATGCTAATCAATTAGGTAAGACAGAGTTGTGTATTTAGTTACCTCTAACAGCAGTAGTGTTTCCTGTTCGGTCCAGTCTCGCATGGCGCTGGCAGCACTCTTACTCTGCAGACAGGGAAAGTAACATCACTTAACCTTCGCAGCTCCACTGTGTACACTGTTTACCATGATTAGCCATGCAGTGTTGGGAGTCCTACTTTAGGAGGCCCAGTCTTCTTGCTGTACATGTCTGTCCTCAAGCCGAAGTTCTGCAGGTCAGCTGGCTGCTTCTCTTTCACCTTGTCTGGGAAGGACAGCATCTGCTGCGCGGCTGGAGGCTGGAAGAAAAATGGAGAGTGAAATTACAGTTGAAAAGAGGGACATCTGAACACAGAATATTACTGAGGTGTGGTGGGTGTACCTGGGAGGCCTTGGGCTGCAGTGGCACCAGGCTGGAGGGTGTGTCAGCCAGGACATGGAAGTGGGAGGTGGGTGGAGGGCCCATGGGAGTGGGGCGGCTTTCTGAATCCACCTGGTAGTTGATCAGACCCCACTGCTCCAAGAACGCATGGACCCTGAGGATAGAAGGACGACAGAGGAAGCAGGTAAATGACACAAAACAACATTAAAACATTACACTGATCTTAGCGTAGCGTCTGCGGTCCCGGGGCTAGTATTATACACTGGCACTCGAGGTATTCATGAACAGGAGTGAAACATAATGTGACCTCATGATGGCGCACACATCTCCAGCCAGGTTCCTACGGCAGGCGGTAGACGTGAGGTACTCCTGCGGGTTCAGCCTGTACGTGTCGATCATGAAGTTCCTGTAGGCCAGGTAACTGTGTGGAGAGGTTATTATCAGTGAGTATTATAGTATGGAGGCACTTCAAATGTTTGTGAGAATGGTGTGAATGCTGTCGGCCTATGCAGAGCACTGGGAATACACGTGTATTTAGTTAAGAATGTGTGAAATTGTGATGTTAGCAAATGTTTCCTTACATCTCAGGGGTTTTGGATTTGTTCTTGCCGTTGAAAAACTCTGGAAGGGCTCTGCGCTCGATAGCATGAACGCTAGGAAACAGAGACGTTCACATGTAGTAGATGATCCCTACCGTTTGAGGACATTCCTAATAAACAATATTATAATATTGTTTACAGTACTTTTATTAGTCATGCAAATACTCCCCCTGCTACAGTGGCAGATGTAAGCTAGAGTCACCCCTACACGTCTGGAGCAATTGGGGTCAAGTGCAATGCACAAGTGCACAGTAAAAGGTATCGGTTTTACGTTGTTGGCTTTGGGAATCGAACAAGCAACATTTTTGTTAAAGGCCCAATACTGTACCCTTGTTGCTACCCGCTGCCCCATTTCTCTTTATATTAAATCCCACTACACCACTCTCATGTATTTTTGGGTGGACCATGTTGACTACCTGTTGTAGTCAAACCAGGCAGCGTAGCTGGGGATGATTATATGGTGGGTCTGCTCCGTCACATTGTCCTCATGGAGGTCCGACCCTTTGACCGGCTCTCCCTTCACACTCGGAGATCCCTCTTCCTCCTCCTTTCCTACCGTTTCCATGGATTCATCCTCTTGTTCATCTAAAAACAGGTCCGGGAACAGATAAAATACAAATAAGTTCAGCATTGTATGATTGGTTTATTGTCAAACTGTTAATAATTACCTTCAGCAATGTTTTTAAAGATTGGAGGCAGTCTAGAAATGTGTTTGAATAAAATGGCTAGTATTCAGATTATCTGACCCTGTAAAACAACCCCAACCAATAAGGACATTACGTGTGTCACCAGGGATCTGGGTTTGAATCCCGTGGCGAGCCAGTACATAAAAGACTGAACCCACCACAGAAAGTTGCTCTGGATAAGGCCTCAGCAAATATGGATCCACCATCCGCTGCCAAAGCCACATTCTAACACTGCATTAACCCCTTTTTATTCTGCTCTCTTCAGATCTGGCAACTATTGATGTCTGGTTGCCTGGCAACCTGCCCCATCTACCTTGTCCCTTCATCCCTTTTCCAGATCCGAGTTTGTGTTGCCGGCGTAATTTAGTGTTGCCAGACGAACAGTGTTTGTCACCAGCTAGATCCAGCCCTGTTCCCCAGACCTGAATCCAATTGAGAACCTTTGGGATGTTATGTCTCACTGCACCCAATGCTGCCAAGTAGAGCCACAGACTGTCCAGGAGCTCACTGATGACCTGATCCAGGTCTGGGAAGAGATCCCCCAGGACACCATCTCATCAGGAGCAATCCCAGACTTTTCGGGACTGCGTACAGGCACGTGGGGGCCATACACACTACTGAGTCACATTATGAGTTGTCATGAAGAAATTCACACAAGTTGGAACAGCCTTTGATTTCAATTGTTTACTTTGATTTTCAGTGTGAGTTTGAATCCAGCCCTCAATTGGTTGGTGATTATGGTTTCCATTTACCATTGTTACGTTATTTTGTTCTCAACAAATTACACATATTTACACAAATTACACGTAAAGATTTTGATTTTTTTTGTTTTGTTAATCGAGACGCAATGTTTGATTTGAGTGTTCCCTTAAATATTTTTAGCAATGTGCTAAAGGAACTAAAAAGTGAGTCAACTTTTTGTGAATACAAATAGATGTGTTGCATGTAGTCATGACTACCCCGATATAACAGACAGGTTAATTTCACCCCTCCCCCTTGGAAAACAGTGAAAATCCTATTGACCAATGGCCCTTGACACCCCCAATTTGCAACACAAACCTACAACCTTGGTCATTACAATCATATTAGCTAGTGATGTTAGTTTATTTTTATTCAGACAGTGTATCCACTAAGATGTTACATTTTTAATAAGGTCAGGAAACTTACCAAGGTCGGTCATAGTTCCTCCCTTCACTGGTGTTGACTCAGAGTCTTTCTTAGTGTTAGCTACAGGACAAACACAGAGGGACAGATAGTTTCATAACACAGCATTTTAACCCATCATCTTCTAATGATCATTTTTAAACTCAAACAACACTTGTGGTAATTCACACTAGAGGCTGACATTTTTTCGGGAATCCCGCGAGAATCCCGCTTGATGGGAAACAAAATCACTTTTGATCACGGGATTAGGACTGGACAGGAAAAATTGTCACCGGGAGTGGGCGGGACCAGGAATCGTAATAACATTATGATACCCAACTTTATGCACAAATATACCGTTTATATAAATAAACTATTTATTTTAATTTGAACTCAATTCTATTTGCTGTCTCTTTATGCTCTCATGTTTGCATTGGTGTGTCTGGTTAAGTGAATGACGAGCTCCACACACCCGTAATAGTTGGTGGCTGTAATGCATGAAGTTCCTATGCCAATGCCAACCACCAATAATATAAGAGAAGAAGGCTTCCCCCATACACTTTGTTGCCGCGAAAATCACAAATTCGATGTTACTGGAAGATTAATTGAGGACAAGCGCACCAGCCTCAGTCCGGAATGTGTGGACACTCTCTTGTTCTTCCAAAGCAACTGTGGGACTCCATTTTAATGGAAACTCATTGAAAATTTGGTTAGGCTATATAATGTGTGCGTGTCTGAGCAGGTGTGTGTGCGTACCTGTGTGTGTGTTAGCATGGATGATTTCCAGGAAATTTTATGTGTGTACATTGTTTAAAATGGCTTTCAGTTCAATAAAATACAATTAACTAAATTTAGGATATTTATTCAACTATGGTGGATATGCTTAGCCTGGCTCCGCCCTCCTACGTACTTAAATTTCCTTCAATATTCCGTCTGGGTTTGCGGAAAATTCCCTGGTTTTCTCAGACCAATTTTTAGGCGGTTCAATCAGCGAACAGAGGGAGTGGCTGAGAACGATGAGGTTGATGTCCTGCACTACAAACGTTAGCGATTGGTTATGGCAGATCCGGATCCAATAGATTTAAACTTCAACAGAGTACCCGCCTTCAAGGAAGTTAACTCTCAATGGAGAGTGGCCAAACGATGTACAAATGAAATGTATGTACGAGGGTTTGGTAGAACCAGGCTAGGTTATGCTGTGATCTGTACTGTATTTTTTACTGTAACTGACAGATTCCGGTAAAAAAAAACACAAAACGGGAGTGGGAGGGAATGGGAGTCATCCTTCTGGGATTGGGATGGGATTTTCTTCCAGTTTTTTTGTGGGATTGGGATGGGACAGGATTTATTGTGTGGGAGTGGGACGGGAGTGGTTTGAAAATCCACTCCCGTGTCACCCTCTAATTCACACACGTACACTCGCCGGACACTTCACAAGGTACACCTGTTCAAATGCTACTTAACACACACATCTAATCAGCCAATCACGTGGCAGCAAGTCAATGCATTTCGGCATGTAGCCATGGTCAAGACGGTCTGAAGTTCAAACCAAGCATCAGAATGAGCAAGACAGGTGATAAGTGACTATGAACGTGGCGTGGTTGTTCGTGCCAGACGGGCTGGTGAGTATTTCAGAAAGTGCTGATCGACTGATTTTTCTGCACAACCATCTGTAGGCTTTACAGAAAATGGTCAGGTATGCAGAAGAGCATCTCTGAATGCACAACACATTGAACCTTGAAGCAGATGGGCTACAGCAGCAGAAGACCACAACGGGTGCCACTCCTGTCAGCTAAGAACAGGAAACTGGATAGAATTTGCACAGGCCCAGCAAAATTGGACAATAAAAGATTGGAAAAACATTCAGATTTTGGCATAAACAACATTAAAGCATGAATCCATCCTGCTTTTTATCAACGGTTCAGGCTAGTGTTGGTGGTGTAATGGTGTTGGGGATATTTTCTTGGCACACTTTTATCCCCTTATTACCAACTGAGCATTGTTTGAATGCCTACCTGAGTATCAGTGTTGCTGATCATGTCCATCCCTTTATGACAGTGTACCAATCTTCTAATAGCTACTTCTAGCAGGATAACGCGGCATGTCAAAAAGCTTAATTTATCTCAAACATTTTTTAGAACATGACAATGAGTTCACTGTACTCAAATGGCTTCGACAGTCACCAGGTCTCAATCCAATCGAGCAGCTTTGGGATGTGGTGGAACGGGAGATTTGCATCATGGATGTGCAGCTGACAAATGTGCAGCAACTGTGTGATCCAAAATTATCAATATGGACAAAATTCTCTAAGGAACATTTCCAGCACCTTGTTGAATCAATTCCAAGACAAATTAAGGCAGTATTGAAGACCTAATGAAGTGGCCGGTGAGTGTAGGTGAATACATAATGGATGTCTTTGATGCACATTTTACTGTAAAAATCTGTCAGAATCTTTGATTATGACGTGTATGTATGACTGCTTCCTATAAATACTGAATAAGCAGGGTGTGAGAGCGACTATGTAGCACACCTGTTTTGGGGAGAGAGACTTCTTCCACAGCGGGTACAGGGGATGGCTCATCCAGATCTTTAGTCAGATCCTCCTGCTCCTCCTCTCTCTGGCCTCGCTTTGACTTAGTGTACGGAGTGGTGGGCCTACACACACACACACACATACACACACACACACACACACACACACACACATACACACACACATACACACACATACACACACACATACCCACACACACACACACATACACACACACACACATACACACATACATACCCACACATACACACATACACACACACACATACACAAATTAGTTTTTCTATCGTGGTTGGGCCCTGAAAACGACCTAAAAATGCATGTTCCCTATTTCCTAGCCCTAAACCTAGCCCTAAACTTTACGCTAACCCTAACCATACCCTTACCCTAACCTTAACATCAGTAACCTAACATTAATGCCTAAATTTAACCTTGGGATAATAGCTGCTTTCCGACCAAGTAGTTACAGGAACGTAGTTATAGGAATTGGGTTACCTTATAGGGTTATAGGAACGTTATGTTCAAGAAACTGCAAAAATCCCTGCGGTCGGAAAGCGGCTAATGCCTAACCCTAATCGGTAATGCCTAAACCTAATAGTAACCCCAATTCTAACACCATGCTAAATAGTAAATTTTTTCCTAAACCTCTGAGCCACAAACCGCAATTCCCCTCATGGGGCCATACCCACAAAGTACAAGGTACTAATTTTACATTTTTTTGCCAGGATTATGTATGGTTGTAGGGCCATTACTGAAATTTCATGGCCCCAAAACCATACAAAAACAAGGCCACACACACATTATTTTTCAATCACTGTGTGTCACAGTGACATCCATTCAAAGTGCATTATCCAGGCACAACCAACAGAAACACACCCCTTCTTCGTATTCTTCTTCTTGCTCTCCTGGGGTGGGGGGGTCGGCGACGGGGAGGGCGAGCGCTTCCTCTTCTTGGCGCTGCCAGGCTTTTTGTCACGGCGTTCCTCCCCCGGGATGACGACCTCGTCTGTCAGGGTCTTGGCTGAGATCCTCTTCCTCCTGGGACCCACCTCCCCCACCTCATAGTCTTCCTCATTCATCCACTCATTAAACTGATCCAGATCCAGGATCCACTTAGCATGGACCTGAACACACAGGGTTAATAGGACATCAGAGGTGTACGTTAATCACTATGGATCCACTTAGCATGGACCTGAACACACAGGGTAATAAGACATCAGGTGTACGTTAGGGATGCTCATTTCGGGTAATTTTCCTGACCGACAACCAGAACTCGTACATACATACAAACATTTTTTTTACGGATTTGTTTTCATGTCTAAACAGCATACAGAACAGATCAACAACAGCTGCCGGGTGCAACAGCTTTGCGTATAAGTTCACTCGGGTGCAAAGTCCACACTAAACGATACGATGAAACTAGTTAGTTTCATACTAAAGCTGTGTCGATGTTTGGTTTCACCAAACTACACTAGCGTAAAGTCCACAACAACCAAAATATTGTTGCAGAAAATTTGTCGTAGACGTTTTCACTTTCTGTTTTCAATCAAAGGAAAGTAGCATTGATGCAGTGTTTACCGAGTTGTCAAATTATAGAATGAAATCAGTCAGTGACAATCTGGAACAAGGTTGTTGCTTACAGGAGGCCTACTGCAAATAAGGGCTACATTTCATTAACAAAAAACAAAATGTTGATAACGCTTGCTATGTGTTATACTAACTTAACAATATCTGCCGAGGTGCACCCATTTCATTGAAATTACCATTACGGTCCTCTCCGAATATAAAGTGCGTGTTGTCAATCAATGTGTGTGTTGTTTTTAAGGTAACATTATTTTCTTGGCTATAATGCATCAGGAGCATGATGAATTATAGCCAATAAAATAATATATGCTTTCCAATACGATAGCGTTATACGTTTCTGTACATGAAAAAATGAAAGCGCAAGTTAATATCACAGTCATCATAAATGTACAAGGGTTGCCATTTTAAATTAAGTACGCGTTGCAGACGCAAAACAGGCAGCCGGTATATTTCGCTCCTTATTAACTATATCTCCCCACCTTTCAAAACGAAGCGCCAGGCTCTGGTTGCGCGTGTCAATGCGCCACGTGATTTAACTAATATAGGCTATATATACGTAAAAAATAAGGTTACAATATGCCCAACAACACCTTGACACGCCTCACAGCTTCTGGCACACTGTAATTTGGAGTGACGAGACCAAAATAGAGCTTAATGGTCCCAACCATAAGCACAGTTTGGAAAGGGGTCAACAAGGCCTATAGTGAAAAGAATACTATCCCCACTGTGAAGCATGGTGGAGGCTCACTGATGTTTTGCGGGTGTGTGACCTCTAAAGCAGGGGGAATCTTGTGAAAATTGATGGCAAGATGAATGCAGCATGTTCGGACAATACTGGCAGACAATTGGCATTCTGCACAAAAGCTATGCATGGGATGCTCTTGGACATTCCAGCACAACAATGACCCTAAGCACAAGGCCAGGTTGACTGTCCAGTGGTTACAGCAGAAAAAGTTGAAGGTTCTGGAGAGGTCATCATAAGCCGCTTTCCGATCAAGTAGATACAGGAACGTAGTTATAGGAACAGTCCACTTCTAAACAGTTCTAACTACTCTCCCCTAAAACCGGTTTTGCTATTTGCATTTGCACTGGTCAAGTGGCCATAGGAACTGGTAAGAGGGATAAGGGAGTGACGCAAGCACCGCAACAGTCTTTTATAGCGTTGTCACTAGGCTTTAGCGTAGCGCCACATACAACAACATTTCACAGTTGAATGTTTGTAACACTGGGTGTATGATTGGAGAATAGTGTGTAAATCATCTTATGTATGCGGATGATCTGGTTGTTTTCAGCCCAAGTAGTGCTGGGTTCCTTCAGCGGCTTGCTGTTTGTTTCAAATTACGAGGCTGAGAACAACATCCAATACAATAAAAAAAAGGGTGTTGTGTTGATATCTCCTCATAACGGAGTTCGAACGTCAGCGTTTAAAAACTAGGCTGGAGTCATAGAAATTGAGTAGCTACTTAAAAGAGAAACACAAAAGAAGAAGGCTCCAGCATATATGCAACAAACAAACAAAGTGACAGGCGTAATTTATAAGTTGGACCAATCAACGTAGACCTAGGAAAAGAACTTTGATGCATGCAATGGAGCATTGTCCAGCATAAAAATCATAGTCTTCTTGAAAGATGCAGACTTTCCTGTAGTACTGCTTGAAGAAAGTGTCTTCTAAAAACTGGCAGTAGGTTTGGGAGTTGAGTTTGAATCAATCTTCAACCCGAAAAGGTCCAAAAAGCTCATCTTCAATAATACCAGCCCATACCAGTACCCCACCTTCACTTTGCTGCCGTTTGAGTCGAAGTGGAGCTCTGTGCCCGTTACTGATTCAAACACTGGTTCATCAATCTGGTCCATCAAGAGTCACTCATCTCATCAGTCCATAAAACCTTTGAAATATCAGATATTTCTTTAACCAGCCTTGATGTTTCAACTTATTTGTCTTGCTCAGTGGTGGTTGGGTTTCAGCCTTTCTTACCTTGACCAAGTCTCTGAGCACTGAACACTTATACGTCTGGGCACACCAGGTAGGTTGCAGTTCTGGATTATGACAGCACTGGAAGATAATGGGTTCCTAGTAGCTTCATGTTTGAGTCTTCGCAAATCTTTGGCAGTAAATTATTTTTTTTAACGTTTCTTGTGACCCTGTTGACTATTTGCAACAAAAGGTTTGATGGTTCTGTGATCACGCGCTAATATCTAAGCAATTTCAAAAGTGCTGCATCCCTCTGAAAGACTTTTTTTACCATTTTTGCCTGAGGAACAGAAGCTGCCTAATAATTATGCACACCTTATTATAAGTTGTTGATCTCCTTAGGCACCACCCTCCCTCATTACACAAAATACACATCTACTGATATGCTTAAATCCAATAAGCATTCCAGTTAACAGCTTGGAGTTGGAACATATGCATAATATTGATGATATGGTCAAAATACTGACTTGCCTAATAATTGTGCACACACTGTGTCTTTTAAAAAACATTTAAATATCAAGAAATACATTTTTTTACAGCGTTTGAAATCTGGTCAGCTGGAGAAAGCAGTTCCTTTTGTTATCATGTTGTACAAATATAGCAGCTTTAAGAAAGAGGAAATTCCAATAATATGTTGGTTGTGTGACCATGTGAGATAATCTTTGACAGTGTGAGATTACTTCTGAAGAACACCTTGTAATTCTTTCCTTGCATTATTCTCTTTAAAGTGCAGAAGTATCCCACTCATTTTGGATCTTCAAAGCATGTTACTAAGGAAAATAATAATCTTCACACACCCATGTGTGTTTGACAACAGCAGATAATCAGATAGGGGCATCAAAAGAAGTATGGATGGCAGGGAAAACCTACAAGTATCTTGAGGTGTTTTGCTGCATACATTTGTTATCTCAATATGTTCGTAACAGTAAATAGTATGCTTAGTTAGCATAGACATGTAGTCATAAGTAGGATTATTGACTCTGGATGCCCAGGCCACACATTCAAAGACAGATACACTAGAAGGAAAGCTGTGTACTGACCTTCCGGGGTTTCTCTGGACTTGGGGCGTCCTCCACAGCAGCCTCCACCTCACTGGCTGAGATCCAGGTGTCATAACTGACCAGCAGGGGGCAGAGGTCAGACAGAGGTAAGAGGCTAGTAGGTGTCATAACTGACCAGCAGGGGGCAGAGGTCAGACAGAGGTAAGAGGCTAGTAGGTGTCATAACTGACCAGCAGGGGGCAGAGGTAAGACAGAGGTAAGAGGCTAGTAGGTGTCATAACTGACCAGCAGGGGGCAGAGGTCAGACAGAGGTAAGAGGCTAGTGTTACAACAGTGCTAAAACAGGAATAGTGGCTGTGTTTTGTTTTTTAATTTTGCGTCACAATTAAAAAATATTTTCCACCTTCAAAGTGATCAGTATGTTGTGGTAAAAATCCCAATACAATTCTATTTCATTCCAGGTTGTCACACAAGAAAATGCGGAAACATCCAAAGGGGTGAATACTCATGTAAGACACTGTGAGTAGCTAGTGTCTGAATCAAATTAGCTTTAAAACATATGGAACATGGACATCCCTCCCTAAAAAGCATTGGAACATAACTAGGCAAGATAGAAACAAAGTCATTTCCACTTGCAAACTGTCCAGACGGTGGCTTCATTCACAGTCTGTTAGAGCAGTCCTCACATTACTAGCAGCCTACCATGGTAACTCAGTGAATGAAGTCAAGGAAAATCAAGTGATTACTAGGCTATATGTGAACCCTTAGTGCAGTTACGGTTAGACAAACTCTTGCCTTATGTCAATATTCAATTACTAATCCTCTTACTAAAGGAAATTAACATTTGCAACATTGTTTCAAAACAGATTTTCTGGCAATTGATCAACCTTGGTTCCTTGGTGCTGAACCTCTGCTCCTATTTCTCTATTTGTTTTTACAGGGATTTTGATGTTACCCCCAAAGTCAATGCAAGCGGTAGTCTAGACTGAATGTTTCCATACAGTGTTCAACAGGCCAGCATTAAAATAAGTATGTGTCAATGAAGTCGCATGGTGATTTTTTTACAAAAACTTTGAGGTTTATTTTTAAGTAGAATCTGATTTATTTCCTGGCAATACATTCTTTTATATAGCATTGTAATTTCAATAGGTACTTCTAGTAATTTTTTTGTTCTTTCCAGACAAAAGGAAGCCATACCTTTCAGGTGAGTAGCCCCAGTGCAGTAGCACCTGCTTGTCTCTCTTCATTACTGGACGAACCCACTCCTCTAAACCATCCAGAGGACAAGAACATCCAGACAGTTTCACACAACCACAAATGATGCAATGGATGTGTACAATGTCACGTAGCATAAAATGTATTTCTATGAGCAGTCTATTATTATTCCAGTATTTTCCTTTTGTAACCAGACCAACTGTTTGTTGATACATTCAGGACATTCCTGTCACTAGATCCATCACGTCCGGCTGACTCACCCTCCTCCAGACTGGCAGGGATTGGGACCACCACATGAGAGCTGGCTGTCTTGTCTTCAGTGACTGAGCCCTGCAGAAACACACGGAAAACTACTTAGCTCTGTCGTTTTCTATGGTAATGTGTTTTGAATGCACGGTGACTGTGTTGTGTCACTGAAAATGTGCTGTGTTTGGATTTTATTGTAACTGTGCTCTGTTGTATAACTTCTGTAATGGTGTTGTATATACTGTATTTAACTGAATCTGTGTAATCCCAAAAGGTTATTGTAAACAAGCCTACCTGGTGCCTCTTGATAATATCCTTCAGTTTCCCCAATAACTTGGCTTCAATGTCAGAGCTTAAGTAGATCACTGGTCGAGATAGACAGTTGTTCTGAAAGAGAAACAGAAAAAAATGAAATTCCAAAGAAGGCTAGGGCACACTAAACTTTACCAGGGATTAATTAAAACACATGCAGACTTTGCAATACCAGGGATTAATTAAACAAAGACAGACTAAACTATTCCAGGGATTAATTAGAACACATGCAGATTAAACTATACCAGGGATTAATTAAACACAGGCAGATAAACTATACCAGAGATTAATTAGAACACGTGCAGACTAACCTGTACCAGGGATTAATTAAACACAGGCAGACTAAACTATTTGAGGGATTAATTACAGGCAGACTAAACTATACCAGGGATTAATTAGAACACATGCAGACTAACCTGTACCAGAGATTAATTAAACACATGCAGACTAACCTGTACCAGAGATTAATTAAACACAGGCAGACTAAGCTATACCGGGGATTAATTAGAACACATGCAGACTAACCTGTACCAGAGATTAATTAAACACTGACAGACTAACCTATACCAGAGATTAATTAAACACATGCAGACTAACCTGTACCAGGGATTAATTAAACACAGACAGACTAACCTGTACCAGAGATTAATTAAACACAGGCAGACTAAACTATACTGGGGATTAATTACAACACATGCAGACTAACCTGTACCAGAGATTAATTAAACACAGGCAGACTAACCTGTACCAGGGATTTCTCAATAGTCATGAACATCTCCACATTGCGGTCCATTCGAGAAGGATTCTGGAAGTCAAACCTGCGCCTGCCATGAAGACAGACAGGAGTAAGTAAAAAATCTCACAGAGCCTCTTATGTAATATGTACATAGAAATAATTTACTGTCAAAATTAAATCATCTTCAGTAGTATCCCTTTGTTTGAACTCTTTCAGGATTATTCATCAAATAAGTTGGTTTAGTACTGGTGGGTTCCATTATACGTGTTGTGAGCCAAACAAGCTGCAGGATAGAATGGTCATCTTACCATCCCTGGTCACTTTTGAACTTGTACGCTGCAGCCAGAATGTGGCAGAGTGCTCCACCAGACTTGAAGTCTAGGAAAGACTTTATCTGAAAAGAAACATTAGGACAGCATTACAGTTGTGTAAATAGGGGAACCACAATAGCAAGCTGTCTGTCTGTGTCTGTACATGTTTCAATTTATGTATGTTCACAAAAAATGGATAATAAAATGAGGAAAACCTGTCAGTAATTAGGTCAGATTTATAATGTACCAAATCGGAACTGAAAGACAGCAGATTTCTTTTACTTATTTGTCAGTGAACATTAATGTTATGTTTCACATGCATTTTCTGTTCTAAACGAATGTATTTGTGGTTAAAGAGGAATAATGAATGTCTATAATAATGTCTAAAATTTACTAATGATATTTACTATTGACATCCTCAGTGAACCAAGTTTTATAGATGTTAGGCCTACGGTATTCCTGGTCAAATTTCTTAAAAACTGCAATGTTTAGGACTGCAGGGCAAATTAACGTTTTGCACATTTGCACTTCAAACAGTAAGCATTTCCTAACAGAAATATGCTGTATTGGGTTTTCACCGGCAGCTTGGTGAGCGGTGGATTGCTGACATGTCTTCCAAACACCTCTTCCTGAAACTGCAGTAGCTGTACCACCAGACTTGACAGAGACTTGTTTGTGGGGGGCTCAGCCTGGATGTACTAGGGAACAAGAAATATTAAAAACGTGTATGTATGCTTAAGCAAACATTAATGTCGTTATTATGATGTTATCCCATGTGTGTATTGGTGAAGGAATAGAAGTAACGATATTATACATTTTGTTTAAACACATAAAATAACAAAACCAGTGGTCAAAAATGTAAAGATACTACTGTACAGAAACTTCGGGAATCTTTGTAACCTTTCTGTCTAATCCTTATGACCGGCTTGCTCTGAAACAATAGCACGGTCTTTTGGGAACATTAGACGTATTGAATGTTGCATACCACCTGGAGTGGGTGAAAGGGGAGGCTCATCAAAATACATTGCACATTTTTTCCCTAAAAGAACACGGTTTGTAACGGAAGAAAGAGACAACTTAAAGCGCCGGTAAAAGACGGCTCCACATCTGGATTCGTGCACTTGCGCTGGCGGGAGTCGGCATCTGCAATCCATGAAAATATCGTTAGCAGCCAGCTAGCTGGGTCCGCCCCCCACTCAGACAAAAACCTGCAACACAGGCCATTCATTGTCCTCTACTGAATAGGTAGTGGAGAAATTAACCTGTAACACCTCAACTGTCAATCATTTGCCACGGCACTTCCGAAGACGCTCCGCCAGCATCCTTTTGTTTCCGTGCTGTATAAAGAACAGCTGGACTAGCGCGTCCTGGATGCAGCCCATTTCATCTCACACCCTCCCTCTCCTTTCTCTTTTCCTCACTCCATCTGCTGTTGAGATTGCCCCCTTTGATTTATGATCACATGAATGCGTTCATTTCTTACAATAGCATAAATATAAGCAGTACCTTTTTGTAATTCTTGCCCAACCAAACGCGGACATTGTCGAACTGCGAGACAGTATCAGACGCTTCGAAATATTTTACATTCGGGCCGCCGTCTTTCTTCCGCACCGCCATCTTTGTCTGCAGAATGTCAACTTCGAACGCCGCCTGGTGGTAGAAATATGATGCTGCAACCTGTGGAAACCATTGCTTACATTGCATTAGATATACAGCAGGTGGCATCGTTGTATAAAAAACGTGTATCTAATGACCTGGCACTATGAACATGCGACCAGTGAGACTTCATGTCAACTGGCTACATTCAAATGCATAGACCGTCTTAAATCTCAACAAGGACAATTGAATTATAGTGTTTTTCTAAAGGTTGCTGGGTTGTGTTCTGTCTCTATGGTATATCAGTACACCGCATAACAAAATATGACAACATTTTAATTTGAGCCTATACGCTGTAGGTGGCAAAAACACCTTAAAATTGATGTTGATCAAATTCGACCTACATACATACGATAAGCTAACAAAAATCTTCAGTGGGCCAAACATAAAAAACGCCACCTACTGGACAAGACTTTGCACCTTCTTCATGTTATTCACATCACATCTTCCTCTAGCAGGAAATACAGTTGCGAGTGCACATGGCATAGGCAAAGTAAATGAAAGAAGACCCAAACCCGTTTTGAAAAATAAGTCCTTAACTATTGAAGTAGTCAACTTCATAATCACTTAAAAGCCCATATGTTTTGGAACACCTATGTAACCAATGATACATTAACTGGTTAAAGCTATAAAACATTTGTATAGTTTGATTGTTTGTGTCTTTCATGGTATTTAGAGTCATTTGAAAAAAGAAGATAAGATTTGCTTTAGCATGTGATACAGTTAATTACCAATAAACAAATAAATATTGCTTCATAATTTTTAGTACCAAGCATATTAGTGCTCTGACGCATATGCCTTTAAAAAATGTTTTTGTCTCCCCACGAAAACAATGGCATTAATAGTAGTCATCTTCAAACATTTTATAAAACGACTTGTTTGTAAAATCAAATTAAAAAATGACTGCATCTTGTAAACATTTAGGATCAGTTAGGATTGCATTGGATTAAGTTTTAGTCTAATTGAAAAACGTGGCTTTTTAGATTTAATAATCGATTTGAAAGCAAGTAACACATATTCATGAATAGAATTGTCAGCAAACATTCCAATCTAACATTTAATTGCAGCCACTGTAGCAAAATCACCAACATTTAAGTACAAATTTAAAACAAAAGCTTTGCAAAAGTAATTAAGAGTAATTTACTTATTCATCCCCTCTGGCTTATTCATTCCACCCCCCGTTACTACTCCTCAGATTTTGTTAGAAAACCTGCATGGTAAAATACGGTAAAAAACAAAACAGTAAATAAGTAATGTGTATCCACAGTGATTTGAAAATCCAATTAACAAAAATACACTAGGTGGCGGTAGGCACTGCAGTCTTTGGACAGTAGTTTCTCGAACCAGACTGTTTACAAAGTCTGACTAAGGCATAAGATAATTGATTACTTGAAAAGTTGGCCTCAGATGACCTAAAGCTATCAAAATGTAATCCAGTAGTGCATCAATGTAAACCTACATTCAGTGGCCATTGAAAGTTTCACTAAAACAAACATTTCTGTGGTTCATCAATTTGAAACTGAAAGGGGAGCCTTTAAAAGTTCTTAGAATAACCCTTTAAGTAAACTTTTAGGATACATTTAAAAAAATATTTTTCAAATCATATTTGTTCTATGAAACTATGAGGATGTTAATAGAAGGACTTTGTTGAACCCCTACATTTTCTAATTATTTCTAACACCTCACAAAAAACGAACTTTTCTAGTTTTCAATCCTTTTCAACAAAAAAATAAATGTTACTTAAGATGGATATGTTTTTTGATTTTATTCCTCAAGTTTTAAGTTGTAGACATTTGTTGGGTTTTAGAAATATTCTGATATTATTCTAATTGCAATTATTGCCTTTTCATTTCTCATATCTCTGCATTGTGTTTTGTCAAGGCTTTCTGGAACAGTGACATTAATCTATAGTTCTCCCTAGTTTATGAAAATGATGGACAGAGAAAACAAAGTATGATAACACATCACAATAAGCATATATTTCCTAGTGTTCTAAAGATAGCACATGGCTGGCTGGTGAACCTGGCCTCAAAAACAATGACCATCGCTCTCCACCATTCCCCCTCATACTTCTCATTAGCACCAAGATAGGTGAATACAGCATCTGGGATTCTCTCTGGGCTTGTGTAGGATCTTCCCTGTTGTGTGTGATTTCATATAAGACAGTGTGTATCAATGGGAATGTGTAATACTGTCTGTCTGTCTGTCTGTCTGTCTGTCTGTCTGTCTGTCTGTCTGTCTGTCTGTCTGTCTGTCTGTCTGTCTGTCTGTCTGTCTGTCTGTCTGTCTGTCTGTCTGTCTGTCTGTCTGTCACAACTGTGTTGTTGTGTTGTGTATGTGGTTATGTGTATTTAGTGTGTGTGTGTGTGTGGTTTGTGTGTGTGTGGTGTGTGTGTGTGTGTGTGTGTTTGTGGGGTGGGTGGGGTGTGGTGTGTGTGGTGGTAGTGTGTCTGGTGTGTGTGTGTGTGTGTGTGTGTGTGTGTGTGTG
>JACXGM010001773.1:14267-26688 GCA_016801145.1 Umbra pygmaea | reverse complement strand
CCCTGTCCAATTAACTTCACACTGGAATCAGCCAGGAGAGCGTGTGAGGAGGGGAGGGGGCAGGAGAATGGAGGGACTGC
This sequence comes from Umbra pygmaea, assembly GCA_016801145.1. NCBI lineage: Eukaryota > Metazoa > Chordata > Actinopteri > Esociformes > Umbridae > Umbra > Umbra pygmaea. The sequence goes on along the minus strand of JACXGM010001773.1, from coordinate 26,608 downwards.
AGAGGCATCCAAAGCCTGCTTCTTTCCACTTCCATCCACCTCCATCGTCTCTCCAGTCTCACATACACATCAAATCCAGCAAACACCAAGATATCCTGAATTCTTTAGTTTAACAAATGTCTACTGTTTTCAATAACAGTGAGACCTTGTTTCAGCCGATATTTCAGTCGGAGCAGGTCACTGATCTCTTTTATGAGAGTGAACAATATGCTCATTCAAATGGAATGGGTAAACCCATTCAGAATGATATACAGTACAGTGCCCTTAAAGTGATGTGTCCCATGGTCAATTTGAGTAAAAAAAGTTGTGAAAAAAATGTAATTGTTGTTAATCAGCTTGATTTTGCACAAAAGTATTTACACCAATCAGCCATTACATTATGCCCATACGCAACAACCTGCAATGATTGTATGTTCTGACGACTTTCCGTCAGAACCAGCATGAACCTTTTCAGAAATTTGAACTACAGTAGCTCGTCTTTTGGATCGGACCACACGGGCCAGCCTTTACTCACCACGTGCTTCAATGAGCCTGTTCGCCGGTTCAATGCATTTTCTTTCTTGGACCACTTTTGATATGTACTGACCACTACTGACCGGGAACACCCCACAAGAGCTGCAGTTTTGGAGATGATCTGACCCAGTCATCTAGACATTCACAATTTGGCCCTTGTCAAAGTCGCTCAAATCCTTACGCCTTCCCATTTTGTCCTGCTTTTTCATTTTGTCCTAAAAATCAAAAGACAAGCTACGGTAGCACAAATTGCTGAACAAGTTAATGCTGTTTCTGAAAGGTATCAGAACACAGTGCATCCCACTTTGTTACGTATGGGGCTGCTGTTTTGGCAGAAAAAAAGGGACCTACAAAATATTATGGCTGATAGGTGTATATTAACACATAACGTCAACAATATATAATAATTTCATAAAAAATATGCATGTCACAATTATTGACACCCCTGCATTTAATGTTTTGTGCACCCTTTTTTTCCTATGGTAACAGCCCTCATCTCTTCTGATGTTTGATGAGGTTTGGAGAACACTTATGAAGGGAAAAAAAGCATGATTCGGCGTTCAGTAAAACATTTTCATTTAGATTTGAAGATAAGCTTTGGACCATTGTTTTGCTGGAAGATCCAAGGCCCACCCAGTTTGCGCCCCCTGGCACAGGCAGACAGGTTTTGGCCTTAAATCTCCTGGCACTGATAGAGTGCGTGTATCCTAACAGCACCGCCAGACCATCCCTGGTCCAGTTAAAAAAATGTTCTGTGTCGCCACTTCAAAGCACCCAATGATCGGAATCAGAATACACATCAGCTAGATTTTGTTCAAAGCAGGGGTGAAAATAATTGTGATGTTTTTTGAATAGCTTAGTAATTCTTCTTCTTTAAAAAGTTTTCACTCAATTAAAGGTTTGCTTTAAAAAGATATTGTGAAATGTTGATTTTGCTATTCTACTATTTTCAATATTTTTTATTATTTAAGGTGATGTTTTCAACCACTGGATCCAATATACTAGTTTCTAAAGTTTACTAGTCCTAAAAATTGTTTTTATATTATTATTATTGTAATAATAAATAATAATTATTATTTATTATTACATTTTTTTGCATGATTTTCCTCCCCTTTTCCTCCCCTCCCAATTCCCACTAATCTTGCCTTGTCGGTTGCTCCGCAACTCCTTGGACAGATCTGTGGAATGACGAGGGACGCGCACATGAATCATCCAACCAGCTGCTCATAATTTTTGCGCTGCAAATCCATCACAGAAGCCTTTAGTCGGATCATGCACAGGATTATTACATTCACCAACTATACTTCCGCGATTGAATTTAAAGGCGCCCGATCTGGACACAAGGAGTCGCTGGAGAGCAACGTGGCAGAATATATATTCTGACTTATTTTACCCAAATCCCGGGCTGTGCTAACCGATAGTGCTGCATCATACAAGAGGCCTGGGAGAAAGTCACAGAACCCATAGTCAGGCTCGAATCATCGTTTTTGTATTTGTTTGTAGTTATAATACATAATATACAAAATAGTAGAATAGCAATATCGACATTTAACAATATCTATCTAGCAACAAATGCATATTATGGACAAAATAACAATGTATATTTTAGGAAATTTGTTATATTGTCCAGGTATTATTCCTGTGTTAAGTAAAACATTTTTATAAAAACAATTTTAAAAAAATCTTCTTAAAATTCAGGCCGACAAGACAAACCAATGGAAAGTTAGAGTACATAGTGCTTCTTTTAACTTGGATGCCAATAATTCTAATGTGCACTCTAAAATTCTAATGGCCCAAAGTTCCTTTTAGAATGAATAGTACCATTGTGGATGTTCACCGTTTGTAGCCCGTTAAGTTGGACTTTGCATTAACCAAGAATCAATTTTCCATCTGGGTCACCTGGAGGGATAAACCAATGAATCAAATGTGTGTCGTGAACAAGCCGAAATGGAAACTCCTGTAGATGGCAGTAAATCATTTAAATATGCTCTATACTTGTAGAGTACAGATTAAACATTCAGTGAGCCAATTTACTTAAAGTGGAGATTGTTTCAGTGAATCTACTGGTTAGCTTACAGACGCCTGATTAGCTTTTAGCTTTATGCATTATTGTAGGGAGCATAATACAGTGTGAGTGACTTCCTTTACTTTTTGGTTAGATTTTTAAGTAATAGTGTGTTTTGATATACTGTAACAGTAGCTATTCATATTACAGTGGCAACTGTCAACATGAGATATCTTTAAAAGACTGAATGTAATTAACATAAATCAATGCAGTAGTCATCCTTAATTCTGTAACTGTCAACTCAGCCACAAATCAACAGAAAATGACTGCAGTAGTACATTAGTAATGTTCTTGGATTGTAAACAATATCAGCATTAGTGTAAATCGGACATCAACTCAAAGACATCTTTTCATATTGTTTTATTGTAGGTCGTATAATAGGCAGAGTAAATGCATGTTCATTTAATATAATACATAGGATATACACACACAACTTAGCTTTCAAGGTACAGTGACAACAATCAATTCATACTGTTTATAAATAAAGGTCAGGTTTCTTTTCAACAGTAAGATACATTTTTTGGTGTCAGGAAACACCCAGTGGAATGCAGCATTGCTTAGAGAGAGGTCGTACACATACAGACATACTGACAGGTGTACAATAGGTTGGTCTAAACGAGGTGGCAGATAACACTAAAGAAGGGGTTCTGCCTAATTATTCTTGAAGAACCACAGGGTTTTCTGCACTGAAAAATGTCCCCAAAGGTCAATTGAAGAACTCAATAGGAGGTTGGGGTTAACTAAGTGACCCCTCTAGTTGGTGGGGGTTCTAACAGCAATTGATTGAGAAAGATTTAATGACAGCAGGTGGATGCGTCTCCATTGTCATCTAAATCTAATCTTTTCTATCATGAGAGCCTCTATTTTGTGCACCTATGTTGTTTGACATTATCAGCCCTTTCTAAAACTAATATTATATGTATGATATGCAAACATTTCAGTGGCTCGTAACTGAGAAACTAATTATAATATGTTGATGTTTGTCTGCATAGGGCACAAATGTCTGCTTTAAATATTATTATTTTTGACTTCTGTGTGTGCAGGTGTACTGAAGACGAGGCACACAGACGATACAGTATGAACAACTGGTGATGGTTTGCCTCATACTGTTATGCAGATCACAGGTATCTACAAATTAATTTAAAGGATCCCTCCTACAGCACTTAAACTCACAGCTATCTCCGTTCAAAAAGATCCCAGAGGCCTGTACATTATGAAACACATATCACACATAAACCTCACATACGCCTCATAAACCAAGGTGACAAAATTGACTGTAGTGTGCATGTTTTGTGGATTACCGCTATAATTCATCATTTATTTGTATTCACAGGCTTCAGTCTCGGTACACATCCGATGAATATAACAGAAAACCAGTTGGATCACAATTAACATAAAAGCCAACAGACATTCGAAAGATTTTCCTATTATAACTTATTATTAAAATAACCCCTAAGGGTTCAAGTGTGTGGTTGTTGTAATACTGTCAGGTAAGATATACTGTAGTACAGTCTATAGGAATACTGTTTATCTGACTGACATTTGATAATAACCAGTGTATGTCACAAGACCATGCCCAAAGTTCTGTCCTAAATTTGAGACTGAAGTTGAGACTGGACACACAAGCCGATATCTTGCAACTGTCATGCACAGTTATCTTTCATTACTTTTATTCACTGTTTTCACATGTAGGTACAACACTTGTGACAATAAAGCCAGCCGATAAAGGTCTGTGACAGGGACATCTACTTAAATTAGGGGATGCTATGCTTCTTTAACTACCAATATATGTTAGAGGGACCTGTTTTTAAGTGATATTCTCTGAACTAAGAATTTAAATTGATGTAAAGAGAGTTGTGTTTTGTTATGGCAAGACGATAACAATGACACAACTATATCAATCCATTCTGATCAATAACACAAGTGACACGTTATAGAGTTTCCAGTTTATCAAGTGTTTGCATAACACGTCTTTGACATAGAACAACATCCAGAACCTGCATATTTGAATTGCATTTAGAATTAGTAATGAATGGCACATCAAACAACACAGAAAGGTGCACATTTAAATCGGAGAACCGTTTCTAGGTTCTACGGTAGCAGCATACATTTGAAAATGTGAAACTAGTTCTGTACAAGATGTATCCTCGCTGTCCATACCCACTATAAACAAACAGGCTGATTTACTTTGAAGAAAATAAGAGTCATCGTTATACTAATAACCAGCATGATGTAAAGCTCTGTGGGGGCCCTTTGACACCCAGTTTAAATTACTCTGTTATCAAATGAATGTAAAGTGAATGTAGGAATAGTAATGGAGTCGTGCTAACAGTTAAGGGTTCAAAAACAGGATGTCGTGGCTCATTAGTGGAACATAATGATGCTCTGTCATACATTGTACTCTCTATGTGTTATTTAGCACCCTACTGTCACCGCATCCCAACCCCTTTATCTATAGGCAGAGGACATGTGGGTTAAACTAACAGCAATATGATACTTATTGTTACACCCACCCATGAGCACGTACGTGCACGCACGCGTGCACACAATACTGAACGACATTCGTAATGGTGTTTGTATTATCAGCTCAGATCAATATATTCAACATTATTTTCTTTTGGTGTTTTTCGGCCATATTGGAAATCCATCTTGGAGTGAAGAAGGGAGGCAAGAGGCAAAAGCTAAGCTCACAGCCTTCGATTTACAGTCTGCATACTGAGAGAATTTTATTTCATTCCACACTGGTGGCCGATATTGTCAGTTTGTGTCAATGCAACACTAGATAAAGAATATTACCGGTACATTAATTTATGGTGCTTTGGTGCTATTTTTACAACTCTTAACTGAAAAATAAAATGCTTAACATGGCAATACATATTTGTGAGAAGTAATTGCCTTGCCAGTGTAATCTCACATACATTTTATGTAATGTTTATTTTTCTTGTTCAAAAAAATGTTACGACATTATAACTGTTTGGTAAACCTATGGACTCTAAACTGTTTTGTCTACTACACACTGTGAGAACTACATCATAACTACTGGTATTATGAGGATGACTGATTGTATTTCATGACCAGGGATTAGTTCAATCTCAATGTCTAAACCAGTACAGTAACTATAACAATTTGTTTAGGCAAATATGACCCCAGTGAGAATGCAACCCACAATTTTGGTATTGCTAGTGCCATGCTTAAAAAAAAAAAATTCAATAGATTTGTAAATTACATAGAGTAAGTAAAATATAATACTGTAAAATACAATACATGATTATAATTCTGGTGAACAGTGTATAATTGCTATGTCTATGAGCCTGATACAAACTAGTGCATTGTAAAATGTATCTTTAATGTACATCGTGTTTAATTAGATTACAGTTCACCTATGATGTTATTTCTAAACAATATATTTATATTTTGCATAAATTATTGTGAAAGATGAATTTAATAATTACAACTCTGATCAAGCATAGGATAAAAATTGACATTTTATTTTTAAAGTGTAGTGTAGTAGTAATAACCAATATGGAAATATTGTGATGGATTGTAATTTACAGTACTGTGTTTCTGTAGCATATTACATTCAAAAAGCAATTAAAAAAATGTACAGTGTCTGGATTTTTTACTTCTAGATTAACGGGTTGTTAAAATAACTACATTGAGAATACAAACATTTTTGTGTTTTTTATGAAACAATTTACTTATTGTGTGTCATAGTACTTTTTATGAAATTTAATGCAAGGCTATGTCATACCAGTTGTGAGTTTTGATCTAAGTTTTTTTTACCACATATTTGTAAACATAGTACCAAAGCGATAAGAATATCTGTTGACTACAATATGTCTGGTTTTGTGTGTGTGTGTCTGAAAGAGACACATATGAAGGATGTAGTTATAATTCCACATACATTATTTCACACACTCAAGTGTAACTTTAAGAAACCATACAATATCAACATTAGAATACCTGTGATTCATTGGAAGATTGCAACCAAAGTTATTATAGATTTGTCATTTTATATTAGTTATATATTTTATAATTTTTAATTTAAATTAAATTGTCTGTTATTATTTAGACTTGATTTACTAGTTTTTATAATTTAGTTTTGATGTTACTCAATTTCAGTCTTAGTTTTACACTGAACAAAAATATTAATGCAATACTTTTGTTTTGGCCCACATTTATCATGAGCTGAACTCAAAGATTTAAGACTTTATCTATGTACACAAAAGGCCTATTTCTCTGAACCATTGTTAACAAATCTGTCTATATCTGTGTTAGTGATCACTTCACTTTTGTCAAGATAATCCATCCACCTCATAGATGTGGCATATCAAGATGCTGATTAGACAGCATGATTATTGCACAGGTGTGCCTTAGGCTGGCCACAATAAAAGGCCACTCTTAAATGTGCAGTTTCATCACACAGCACAATGCCACAGATGTCACAAGTTTTTAATTTAAAGCCACAAAGTGTGGATTCAGCTACACAGCCTAAGGAATCACAAACAATTCAGTGTTGTGTTTATATTTTTGTTCAGTGTAGTTCTGCCATGTACTTTATGTTGTAGGTGTATAATCTGTGGTTTTCTGGGATGTCATTTACAAATTATATTAAGTGAGATTATATTGAAAGGTGAACAAAGGACTACAGTTTCTTTTCTCAATGTAGCCAGAATTCCCCATGCATCTGTTTATATAATTAATTTTTGTAACAACCTAAAAATTAGTTTACTACAGTAGGTAACACTTTATATTATGGTAATATTAACAAATGCATACTGTCACATGCTTTGATATTGTACTAACAGGTGTAGACAAAGAGTAAAATGTTGGTACAAAAATGTTAGAAAAGTGAGATAGATACTTAATAATACAAAAAAGCAATGACAAAAGGCACAACTAAGAGGTTCACAGGTTTCACAGTGCACAGCCAACCGAGGTGTCTATTATCCGACAAGAGCTGTCCCATATCCCCAAACGAGCTGTCCCATATCCCCAGCCGAGTTTTCCCATATCCCCAACCGAGCTGTCCCATATCCCCAACCGAGCTGTCCCATATCCCCAACCGAGCTGTCCCATATCCCCAACCGAGCTGTCCCATACCCCCAACCGAGCCTTCCCATATCCCTAACTGAGCTATCCCATGCTCCAAATGAGCTGTTGTGTACTCCGAATGAGCTGTTCCATACACCAACTGAGCTGTTCTGTACCCCCAATTAGCTGTCCCATACTCCACCCGAGCAGTCCCATGATACTGCAGTTCAACACAAATATGTGTAACACCACTACTGTCAATGACGCAACTGTAAAACCTTTTGTGGATCTTAGGGCCCGTGCTAAATGTTGTCCCTTAAGTTGGGAAGAGGCTTCATCTTAACTCTCGTGAGTGTAGAAAATGTACATTTATTGATGTTGACAGCTGAGCAACTTGTAGCGATGTACTATGAGCATTCGGCCATCTACATTGTTGTGGTTGAAGTTAAGAACTTCACCCCATTGATGTGAATGAAAAGTTCTCACCCCTATTTCCTGTAGTCAACATTCAGCTTGTTTTACTTGCTAACAGTTAGAAAACAAAGTGGACTAATTCCTCACCCCGGAGGCACCCTGTGTTGAGGGTGAGCACGGGAGATGTGTGGTTGCCCAACCTGCCCAACCTAGGGGCAGCCAGTCGGGAAGTCCAAGACCCAGTTGCAGAGAGAAACCTTAAGCATTTAATGGCTGTGGTACCATAGTGGACAATAGTCCTTCAGGCATTTTGGGCACAGAGACTACTATGGTCTGCTTGAAGCCAGTGGGCATTGTAGACAGGGTCAGTGGGCCCTGCCTCATCTGATTAGCATCAGGGCTGGTGTAGTGGGATTTGACGCTCTGCCTGGATCGTCGGATGTTTGTAGCAACATTTCTTATCGGCAACTGGATTTGTGACCTGCTACTTGAAAGCAGCACCTCCGGCCATTAGCTTAGTGCAGATGTTACCTTTAATCAGGGCAGCTGATAGGGGGGGACAACCGGGTATGTTGTCCCGGGCCCAGTCCTGAGGGGGGCCCAAAATGTTGTTTTTGCACAGTAATTTTTTTTAGCGGGGGGCCCTAAATGTGGAATTTGTCCCGGGCCCACAGATTCCTATCGGCAGCCCTGCCTTTAATATGAGGCTTCTGTTTTTGTGGTATGTCTCTATTGTCACTGTGAAAACGACACCCCAAATTACATTTTAATGAATTGACTGTTGTGGTAAACTTTAAATGTTATTAACGGAATTTATTTTTTAATAAATGGTTTATACATGTTATACTCATTATAAAGTGTTACGGACCATTTGATAAAATAAGTGTCAGGTTATTGGACACTTTCACAGACTTCAATACCAGAAGGTATTTGGGGTAATGCCAAAGTTAGGCCTTTCTGAACACATTATCATTTGCTGTCAGCATTTAACCCACCAAATCAGAGGTTCATAAGCCATTATATAAAACTCTGAAAAACCAATTAGATGTGTGCCAAAATATCATTCTATTTCATTATAAGGGGCGCAGGTGGCTCAGTGGTTAGGGAGTCAGACTTGTAGTCGAGAGGTTGCCGGTTTGATTTCCGGCTGTGCCAACTGTCGTTGTGTCCTTAGGCAAGGCACTTCACCCTAAGTTGCTCCAGGGGAATGTCCCTGTACTCTCTATAAGTCGCTCTGGATAAATGACTAAAATGTAAAACTATGTTTTTTACGCATTTTTATTACCTTCATTTTAGTTTATAATTTTAAAATATTGTTCTTTTTATTTTTGTACTATAATAATGTTGGATGCAACACACCAATGGATTTGTGGATGTGTGTATCATATTAATATTTCTTTATACCATACACACTTGCAAACAAGAAGGCTTTTAACTGCAATTTGTGTTGAAATGTCGTAATTTGCCCATTTTCTAACAAAAAAAGACCCTTAGACATTGACTTTTCCTTCTGCATCTGTTTCTCTAAATACTGTGTATTTTGCGAGTGGAGGAGAGAGAAGAATGAATGATGGAGGTTGGAAGTTGAGAGATTCAGGGTGTATAAGGATCCTGAAAAAGTGCTGCATTTGTTTGCCTGGGAAATTGTGATGTGTGTTTGTGTATGTATGCATGTATGTACATTATGATATGTACAGTATGTATCTTTATGCGTGTGTGTCTTTGTGTGTGTATGGGTGTGAATGTATTTGTGTGTTTGTGTTTGTGTATGTGTGTATGTGTGTATTTGTGTATGTAATCAGTCAGGGTAGATGAGGAAACCAGAGAAGGTGCTATATTTGTTGGTGTTTCCTCCATGTACTTTTCCCCCGTCGAGCTGGACACACACCTCGTCCCCCACATCCAGGTGCAGGATGACACTGTTGGAGGCATAGTCATAGTTCAGGTCAGCATCCTGGGCGATGGCACTGGCCCTCACCTGAGAGAGGCAAATACAAAGACGTGGATATGTCATATTGACATGAATCATTTAATGAACATGTTTGCATCAGATTCAGACCCACACACAAAAATACCCAATGAAAGTGGCTGTGATGATATAGCGCACCAGCTGTGCTAAATTTAGAACTAGGTTAGTAATGAAGAGTAACATGAACTTGCACTATTGTGCCCCTTTAAAAACCTTTTGTCTGATCTCTTTCACTGTCCTCTCTGTGGTGAATTAGCCTCATGTCTAATGTTATCATGGCCTGAGGTTTAGCCTGGATCATTTGAGTGGACAAAACTGATTTCTGCCCCTCCCAGACGATTGGCCAGGCTAAAACATTCCACATTATTTATGTATATAAGCCTGCCAGATTGCCACTAGTGTGTCAGTCATTGACCCCATGACATATACACCCTATAAGGATGTATGCTGCCTGTCTTTACTATGTTTGTTATTTTGCTGTAAGTTCTCATGATATATTCTCCTTTTCAACTATGCACTTGTTTCCTCCTCCACTTCACTATTCACCAGCATTACAGAATGACCAACTGGAAAAGGAGTCAGTGAGTTGTCTCCAGGGATTTCACAAAACTGTCCACCGACCTTGGAAAAGCCCTAAGACGTCTGAAAACACTACCCCAGAGCGGTACGGCAGCAGTCTGCTGGACTGAACCCAGATACATGGCCAAGTGCTACCAACCTGCTTGGCACGGTAACTCCTCCCAATTCATCTCTCCCTGAAAAGTGTTTGACGGAACCCCAGCAAAGAGTAGCGAGTTCTTTTCTAACCTGGACCGCTACTGTCATGGCGAAATCAAGGTCACCAATAATAATTCTTCCATATTCAAGAATGGTCAGGAGTTTGAAATATTGAACAAACTTTATTAATGCACATTATAAAGCCGAGCCATCGTGTCCTTCCGTATCTCTCATGATGACTGCACACTTCACATTCTGTTAACCCTTGTATAATGCCCCTAGTGGCCATGAAAGGTCTTAGTCTAGTTCTGGCCAACATGAACTTCCACATACACACTACACAGACCAGTTCAGCCAATAGAAAATAGGACTTGTGTGCCTCTTTGTCTGCTCATATCGCAACATAAGCTTAATGGCAGAAAGCCTTCCTAACATGAGCTGAACCCACGTTATCTGTCTTGACCATTTCTCACATTACTACATTATCTGTTTTTACATTTCTCACATTACTACATTATCTGTTTTGACCATTTCTCACATTACTTTATTATCTGTCTTGACCATTTCTCACATTACTACATTATCTGTTTTGACCATTTCTCACATTACTACATTATCTGTCTTGACCATTTCTCACATTACTACATTATCTGTTTTGACCATTACTCACATTACTACATTATCTGTTTTGACCATTACTCACATTACTACGTTATCTGTCTTGACCATTTCTCACATTACTACATTATCTGTCTTGACCATTACTAACATTACTACATTATCTGTTTTGACCATTTCACACATTACTATTAGACATTAAACCGTTTAACAAGTTGTTCTCACAGTTGCAGGTTGTTTTTACAGTTACAAATTGTTGCTTGAATTACTAATATTTGAATATCCTAGACTTATAAAATTACTAGAAATACCACACATTATACACTGTCTGAAACTACTACGCGATAGAACCTGAAAGTTTTACTTTTTGGTTTTGATAACATCTGGTCTGTGGAGTACCTACTTTAAATGTTGACGAGACATTGCTCAACCAATTCTTATGTGTAGGTTTAACAATATTCTCTATCTCTCCGTATATAACCTAAGGCCAAAGGTCATTTTGTATCTCTATTGGTCAGCTCATGGGCAGTTCTTCATTTCAAAATGGTGTTCAGCAGAGATCCAATTCCAATCAGCCCTCTGCTGGACATTCTATTTCCTTCACATAACATAATCATTCTATTTCCTGTTCACATGACATAATCATTCTATTTCCTTCACATGACATAATCATTCTATTTCCTGTTCACATGACATAATCATTCTATTTCCTGTTCACATGACATAATCATTCTATTTCCTGTTCACATGACATAATCATTCTATTTCCTGTTCACATGACATAATCATTCTATTTCCTGTTCACATGACATAATCATTCTATAATCATTCTATTTCCTGTTCACATGACATAATCATTCTATTTCCTGTTCACATGACATAATCATTCTATTTCCTGTTCACATGACATAATCATTCTATTTCCTTCACATGACATAATCGTTCTATTTCCTGTTCACATGACATAATCATTCTATTTCCTGTTCACATGACATAATCATTCTATTTCCT
>JACXGM010001773.1:0-14167 GCA_016801145.1 Umbra pygmaea | reverse complement strand
CATGACATAATCATTCTATTTCCTGTTCACATGACATAATCATTCTATTTCCTGTTCACATGACATAATCATTATATTTCCTGTTCACATGACATAATCATTCTATTTCCTGTTCTCATGACATACTCATTAAATTTCCTGTTCACATGACATAATCATTCTATTTCTTGTTCACATAACATAATCATTAAATTCTAAAGATAAGTATTTTATAAATGTTGCATTCAGACAATTTTAAATGTCCAATTCATATGTGTAATGTCATTACTGTTATACTTATAACCCAACCTATTGGTCTTTGAAATACTAAGTATTAAATTTAATGCCAATGTTTTACGTCCACAATTTCCTATAAGTATAATATATGCATAATCCCATAAATATACTGCACAGAACATTAAAATCTCCCATACTACATACACCATACATCCATACTGGGGGTTCAAAACAGGGAGAGATAAGGAGGGGAAATGTGTAGTTCTGCTCACCGGCCAGGCTTTCGAGACTGCTGCTACCATCTGGGAGAAGGGTGGACCAGAGATAGAGAATTATGAACTGTTCACTATGAAGATCTGGAACATGTTTTCTCCCCTCCCTCTGGGGACTACAAGGATAGGGGAGTCATCCTTCCATCTCTGGTCTGGTCACCCACCAGCCACCATTGACACCCTTTCTGCCCGGATGGCAGATATGTGGAGTGACTGGGAGCAGCCAGACCTTAATTACTGGTTCAACAGTCAGGCCCAGGTCAGCCTGCTGTTGAACCAGGTGTCAGCCCAGCCAGTCATGTCACTGGGCCCTGTCCGACTGGTTCAACTCCAGCCACCTCTGACACCATCTTCCATGCCGCTGGCTGAGACACAGCCCTCTATGTTGCTTTCTAAGACATAGCCCTCCACGCTGCACCTGAGACACAGCCATCCACACCGTTGTCTGAGACACATTCCTCCACGCCGCTGTCTGAGACACAGTCCTCCATGCCGTCACCTGAGAGACAGTCCTCCATGCCATCATCTGAGACGCAGTCACCCACGCCACCACCTCTGCCAGAACTGCCATCACCTCACACACCTGCACCGGAGCTGCACTGGGGGTCCCTCCCTACATCTGAGGTCCCCCAGGGGACTTCACCTGCTCCGGAGCCCCCACCCTCCCACAAGCTCTTCTACCCACTCAGGCGCCTCCTTCACAACCCCCAGAGGCCATCCTACCCTTCTGGAGAGTGTCAGGGGTGCCAGAGACTAAAAAGCCCCAGATTTCCCAGGGTCTTATTTGGGGGATGTAGGAAGCTGGGGTCGGTTGGCTGGAGTGGCCAGGAGGCATCAGGGACTGCTCCAGGAGCATGGAGAGACCAAGACGGCCCCCGACTGACTGGGTGCAGAGCCACTACTGAGGTGGCTGATGAGAGCTCCTTCAGTCCTGCTGCTGGTCATGATCCCCACGGGCCGGAAGCAGGGCTTATCTCCACTGGGCTGGGAAGGGGATAGACCCCTTGATCCCATCAGCCCTTGTTTGTTTTGGGCTGCATCCGGTGCTGTCCCCCTCGTGTGGAGCATGGCCAGTGCTAATTTGAGCTGAATCCTGCCAGAACAGAATCCTGCACCTCTCAGAATTCTTGCATTTGTTCAGGGACCTATTTAGGCCAGATCTGCTAGCTCTGATAAATAATTTGTCTATTTCCATCATGGTTTGCCTGATTGGAATTGGACATGGATTAAGGTATTTTTCAAGCAACTGTATATAAAAGTACAGCAAAATATATATAAAAATATATAATTCCAGAAAGAATTATTCATTTTATAGTTTTCGACTGTGAAATGCACCATATTGAGACCATCTGTGAGTACGACAGTTAGCTAGAGCCTAACAACTCTCACCTGACCATTTCATTTCTCTGTCCAATTTTGACTTGTAACTTTAAACAACATTCAATTTGTTCTTAAAGAATAAATGCATACACATATTTAATAATTGTTAAGTTAATAATCAAGCAATGTTGGCCAATTGCACTGGCAAATAGAAATGTTCTTAATAAATTCAATAAAACATGCCTTTTTAAAAAACAGTTATGCTTTTTTATCTCATGCAAGAAGGTCCTAAAATATTTACTTGGACACGAGGGGCCTTGGAGGTAAAAAGGTTGAGAACCACTTTGTTAAATGACTACGTGTAAAGTAACATTCGTCAAGTCTCCTGGAAGAATATTCTATGGACAGATGTGTGATTATTAATGCCAATCATTAGAAAATTCTAACAGTTCAAAAGAACAATTTCATTATCTAAATCTAACAAAGCCACAAAAGAGAAATCTATGCTTCTATGTTTCCAGGGAGTTGTTTTGAGCCAATGTGCTTCAAAATGTTATTGCTTGCTCTTCAGGGTTCTAAGCTATCTGTATTAGCAGTTTAATTTAAGAAGGGCTTTATAAAATACATTTGATTGATTGATGGTCATCTAAATGGTAATTAACGGGATGAGGCAACATGAGCTGATGACACCTATTTGCTTACATAACCACCTTTTCAAGATGATGTCATCCAATCTTTACTTGTCGTAGCCCAGATTAAGACTTTCTGTATTTCCTCCACTGTCTATATATTTCTTTAGTTTTACCTTGCTTTCTCTTACCAATCTTCTCTTCCCATTAATCTTTAATCTCTCCATTCCTCTCAACTCATCCCGCAATCTTTCTCCTTCACTATCCTCTATCCAAGACATGTCTTATTATTTCCTCCTTCAGGCTGTGGTCTTGGTGAAATGTAATTGTTATATAGGTCTTCCTGTCCAATGAGCATGTATCGCTCCAAATAGATGAGCTGTGCACTGAACTTTGACCCAAAGCTTCACACAACCTTACACTCAGTTGATTTACTGGGATTTTACCTGTTTCATTTGGACAAGGATACAGATAGGCTACTAGATGGTGGAGTGGGGTCAGAGAAAATATGCTTCACCAGAGTATCAATCTCAATGTCCTTCACAATAAATAAATAATTTTAGCAATCAATTTATTAATCTAGATTATGTTTTAACAATATGAAGCTTTCCAAACTTTACGCCCTCTGGTGTTGGCAAGGGGAATAGAAACAATGTATTTATTACTACCGCAGATGGCCTTAGCATTGAACTAGATAGCCTGCTTGCCATTTTTATACAGCATCCCGTCTGTGTTGTAACAGTAACTGCAACAAAATTAGCATTTAATGCGTTTGTTTACGTATCCTAGTCTAGGGTCGCAGGGCAGATAGAGCTTCCTATATTTATCCTTAGACACTAACTAGATTACAGCTAGATTATTTGGCATTCTAATGTTACACAATGTTTCTAAATTTCCATTTTCAAGACAATACTGCCTTCGCCTTGACTGAAAATCTGTATACTAACACTGTATTTGAGACTCGTATGGATCCATTGGTAGATTACAGTCAGGCCTCTGCCAGAGAAATCTGACAGTTTTTTTTGGTGCCACTGCCCGATGAAAAAAAGTTATTTTTAACACCTTTGTAGATGGATGTGAACACGTTCACACTTCCATTTTGACTAGCCTGAGAAGTTAAGTTCAATGGCGGCCAGTGAGGCTTAATTGAGGAAGAAGGGAATATTAATGTCTGGACTAGGGTAAATGGAATGGTATCTCACACTGGGTTTAAGGTGTTTAACTCCATTCCCTTTACTCCAGTCCAGACATTGAGTTTCACCGGCCCTTCTTCCTATATTAAGGTTCACCATCCTCCACTGGTTTCGATTAAATAACATTTGAATCTACCAATAGATGGTAGAGCTTTATCATACAGAGTAATGCCCATGGTATAAATATAACTGATCCCAATTTATCTGCACACCAATATAAACTATTTGTAAAGTACTCCATTTCAAATAACATATTTTTTCACAACCCTTTATAAAGATAATTAGCATTTTTCTGCTTTTGTATGGTGGAAATCTTACCAATAGCTTTAATATAAGTATTTATACTATTTTTGTTAAGTTGCTGTAATAAATGGCATTACTTTAGTAGTTGTGACAGTTATTAATTATCTGTTGGCCAACTAAAGATGATAATAATGAAAAGCACCATCATCAGAAATATAGCTAACTGCCCAACCAAGAGATTAATTTAATCCTGTAAAAATAAAGCACACTGGGGCATACATAGTAATATATGCTAATCAGATCCCCACCCTCCATCCAGACACTGGCCCAGCCCTGAGGCCTGACTGAAGGTACGTTCCATCATCTCAACCTGTCGTGCACTCTTCCTCCCATATCATTGTTTAGACATATCAGATGAGACCAAACTACCAATTTCTCCACAACCTTGTTGGGAATAATGATTTTTTTTGCACTTATCATCAATTTAACTCATTACTCTCTTTCATTCTACGGCGTTGTTGGGCCTTTTTTTTTCCAGAAGACTCAAATGAATCAATACATTCCCTTTGTTTTTAATTCCACTCACATCACTCCATTAATTGTTCTGTCTCTCCCTTTCCGCTTAACACCCCCTCCATCATTCTCCCTCCAGTTGGACCCCCCCACCATCTCTTCATTCTGGAACCATCTATCCATCTTTTTTCGTCCTTTCCCCAGAATCAGATGCAGGTCACGCTTGCGGTTTCTTCCCCCGCCATGGCAGTGTTGGCGGGAGCAGCGGCTAAGCGTGTCCCTGTCCAGTCTAAATCGGATTGATTAACGGCTGCTACTGTGGCAGGTCTCCAGGGACCCGCCACACCAGCTCCTCCACCCCTTGTCCCAAACTCCAGATGCATCAGGGCAGGCTACAGGGCTTCGGTAATTGGTAGTCCAACAGCTACGGCAGCTCCAACCCTAATGGCTCCCACTCCTCAATAACGTCATACAATCACAATAAACGAGGCCATGGAATTGGCGACTGTGGTCAGATGGGCTCGTGAAACAATGACTGGAGGTCAGAATAAAAATCCATGCTTGGCTACAGACACTGTAGTACATAAATGCTGCTGGACCAGTAGGGTATATTGGTTTTATGCATCTCTGATGGACTAGAGATACATAAATTGATTTCATCCGTAAACATATTTCGCCATCTTCTATAGACCTCCTCTTCGCTGAGAGGAATGAATGACTCCCCTGAGAAACATTTGTTTATTGTGGTATTGTATCAGTCAGAGCCTTGCTGTCAGTCGAAACATCTGCTTACATACTTGTGCGACATTAATCGCCTGAAATACTCTGTGTTTTGCGGTGCGTACAAGGAGGACAATCTTATGTTATGAACTATCTTGTGTGTACGGCATGTACACAGGGGTGTTATGGTTTAGGGTTTCTGGGCTCTATATAGAATATTTGCAATGTGATTCAGAAGGTAAGGATACTATTTCTACAGTGATAGTGGGATGACAGTATTTAACAATGTCTCTACTCTGCAATCAAGAAACAGTTGATGTCAAATGGAAAAGCTGAATCCTCCCACTTGTTGATAAACGTCTACAGACTTTGCTCATGACGATGCGAAAACAAGTACACTTTTCTATTAATTTGCAAATTTTCTAAACTTTTTAACAAATTGTACTTAATGTATCTTGAGGACCTGACTTCTGACATGAACATTTTGTTGGGATTGCATCATTAGTGGGCAAATGAATACAATTCTAAAACCTGCATCCTTTTTCACAATAAGTGACAATCTTTTTGACCATGTAACTCGTGACCTAGCTTATATGTGATTCATTAAATATATTGTTATTTCTGTTTCAATTATTTAATAACGACAATCCGGCTTCAGCATTGGCCAAGAGGAGTACTATATAAACTACAGACTATAATGCAAATAACACTGCATCATAGGTTAGCTTTAGGCCTTCTTTTATATATGGATAGACTTACGATTCTGTAAACATATTTCCGGGGGTATTTTTAATGACAAGACAGTAGGACACTAGGGCGAAAGGTATAGTGTCCTATGTCCCTGGCGAGAGGAAGTGCTCAGACGGTCAGCCGAGCCGGGACTCAAACTCTTGCCCTAATCCGTCTTCTGTGGTCTGAATCGATGAGCTTTAAGGACTACATCAGACTCCAGCGCACACACAATTCTATCAATTACATGACATCAATAAAAAGTCCAAAAACATATTTACATTTCATTTTTGTATCAACCAATTGATTTTATAGGCAATATCCTCATCATTATTTAGAAAACTCTGTCGAGATTTCGGGGCAATTAACCAGCTTTAATGTAACGTGTTAGAGCGCAGAGGTTTCAAGGGCAAATGCCATCAGCGTTCAGGCTCTTTGAATAGAGCACCTGTGAAAGGGTCGTGTGAAGGGCTGTGACAGTGCTGGTATTTACCCCTCCTCCTTGCAATGACCCTTTAAACAAGTCATTCAGCTAATTCTTTCTGCTAGCGATAAGTAGGCCTGGTTCTTTATGACTCATCTGGCATGGGTCCATATGGGATATTACTTCACCAAGGCTCAGACACCAGAAAATGTATGCAGTTGCTGACATTTAATCTATAATGTTTATGATTAATGTATGATTACATTCTACTTCCTAGTCTACTGACTCACCAGCAATTCTACAATTCTGGTGTACCATTTATTTTGGTGAAACTAATTATTGTAAATGAGAATGTGAAGAGTTATTTATGATCTTTCAACACTAAAATAATTGCATGGTCAAACAGCAATGAGTAAAGAGTCATTTGTATAATAGAGAAAATCCATTACATGTAAAACACAGTTCAGTTTTTATGTCCACAACCTATCGAATTAACAAATAAATTACTTGTTAATATGAATAACAAAATCAACCCGATGGTTAACAAATGTTTTTGTTGTTAACCCAGATGGCCCAGTAGAGAATGCCAACAAGAACGAGCAGTTAGGTTAGAGAACCTGAATATTATCCATTTTAGCTCATGGGAGTATTAAAATGAAACCTTGTTTAGGAAGGACAGCCAGAGCCGTGGGAGTGTGAACAAAAGAAAGGCAAATCAGAATTATTGTCAACTGCTCTGGAGATTGATGTCGACAAGGGAGTGAATTGCTGTCTGTTGGCCAAATGCCGTGCTGAGTTGAGCTGCTGTTGGGGAAAGCAAAGGCCCGCGGGATGACAGCGAGGATAACACTGCCTCCACTTTTCATTACAGGGGCACCATTAAATAGGAGAGGGGAGAGAGAATGATAGATGGAGAGAGTGAGGTGAAGGCAAAGGGAGGAGAGAAGGAGAGAGAGCTAAAGACAGGCTGAGAGGAAGAGGCCGGTACAGGAAAGCCTGAAGGAGAGAGAGCTTCAGAACGAGCGCATAGAGTAGAGCAGCTGCCTGCCACTTTAACAGTCCAAGCACAAGTCAGGGGCCAGCAGCCACACTGGGGGGGGGGGCTGTTGGATAACAAACTGATCAAGCGAGCCGGTTTTTGGGGGGGCGGGAATGAGACTTGGGAGGTGGAGGGATGGGTAGTCTCTGTTATGTTGGTGGTTTGCCGTGGCGCCCGGTTCCTCTGGTAATAAAACTGACAGGATTCATTCCGTGTGATGTACAGACCTCTCAGAGCGGAGCGAGGCGATTGGGAAGGGTCTCTTAAACTCACCTGTGGGACCTGCACAGGCCGAGGGGGAGGGATTGGGGAGTACAGTGATGGACATTTTGAGTTTATACACTCCTGTGGTTCTCCGTATCTCCACACTCTGTGTTGAGGTGTGCTACTGTTAGGGTGAGGCCTGCGGAACCCTTTTAGCAGTTGCGTGGATCAGACCACTAATTAGCATGCTAAATGCTAATATATTGCCATGACACTCAGGACCTAAGGTGTCAAGACGTTGATTAGAAAGTCCCTAATTGGCTCTGGGCTGGAACATTCCAGTGGTGCAGACAGTTTAATTGGATATAAAGGGGTCTCAGCTACAGACGGCTCTACCTGCACAGCATCAACTATGAAGCAGCCAAAGGTTGCACAACAAAACAAAGTAATATACCACTTAGTCATCAATGGGTCAATTGCTGGCCGATGTTGAAAATTTAGAAAAAAATATTATTTATATTATCTATATTATAATTCTTTAAATATTTGCTAATATAAACGTGCATTATTTAGAACCGTACATATATGGAAATACACACCCACCTGACCATTCAAACAAGGACTTTCCCCTCTATTTGACCTGATTAGATGCATCTGTGCCATCTGTGTTGGGTCATGCAAACCTCGTGTGACTGATTTAAAACCTGCACTATGTAATGTTTTTGAAAATACCCCAAAAATAAATAACTATGTTTTAGGACTAGTAAACATTAGAAACTAGCATATTGGATCCAGCGCTTGAAAACATCAATTTAAAAAATACAAAATGCAGACATTAGTAGAATAGAAAATAGCAACAAATGCATATTATGGACCAAAATAATAATGTGCTCTTTTCGGAAGTTGGTTATATTGTCCCTGTATGTTCAGTAAAAACCTATATATATATATATATATACATATATGTATATAAGTTCATGTAAAATTCGGGCCGACACTACAAATGAATGAAAAGTTACATAGTGTATCTTTAACATTTACTACCAATTTTCACACTGCTGACATATTCACAAAGTGGTTAAGTTGTCATGGTAGCAAAATTATCTTCATGGTCTGCCTTCAGTTCCATCATACAGTACCAGGAATCATGAGTTAGTGCCATAATGTTAGCTTTCACTATCTACAGTGCCTTGCGAAAGTATTCGTCCCCCTTGAACTTTTCGACCTTGTGCCACATTTCAGGCTTCAAACATAAAGATATGAAACTGTAATATTTTGTGAAGAATCAACAAGTGGGACACAATCATGAAGTGGAACGAAATTTATTGGAAATTTAAAACTTTTTTAGCAAATAAACAACTGAAAAATTGGGTGGCAAAATTAAGTTAATTCTTTGTAGCGCCATCTTTTGCTGCGATTACAGCTGTAAGTCGCTAGGGGTATGTCTCTATCAGTTTTGCACATCGAGAGACTGAAATCTTTGCCCATTCCTCCTTGCAAAACAGCTCGAGCTCAGTGAGGTTGGATGAGAGCGTTTGTGAACAGCAGTTTCAAGTTCTTTCCACAGATTCTTCATTGGATTCAGGTCTGGACTTTGACTTGGCCATTCTAACACCTGGATATGTTTATTTGTGAACCATTCCATTGTAGATTTTGCTTTATGTTTTGGATCATTGTCTTGTTGGAAGACAAATCTCCGTCCCAGTCTCAGGTCTTTTGCATTCTTCCAGAATGGTCCTGTATTTGGCTCCATCCATCTTCCTATCAATTTTAGCCATCTTCCCTGTCCCTGCTGAAGAGCAGCAGGCCCAAACCATGATGCTGCAACCACCATGTTTGACAGTGGGGATGGTGTGTTCAGGGTGATAAGCTGTGTTGCTTTTACGCCAAACATAACGTTTTGCATGGTTGCCAAAAAGTTCGATTTTGGTTTAATCTGACCAGCGCACCTTCTTCCACATGTTTGGTGTGTCTCCCAGGTGGCTTGTGGCAAACTTTAAACAACACTTTTTATGGATATCTTTCAGAAATGGCTTTCTTCTTGCCACTCTTCCACAAAGGCCAGATTTGTGCAGTATACGACTGATTGTTGTCCTATGGACAGACTCGCCCACCTCAGCTGTAGATCTCTGCAGTTCATCCAGAGTGATCATGGGCCTCTTGGCTGCATCTCTGATCAGTCTTCTCCTTGTATGAGCTGAAAGTTTAGAGGGATGGCTGGGTCTTGATAGATTTGCAGTGGTCTGATACTCCTTCCATTTCAATAATATCGATTGCAAAGTGCTCCTTGGGATGTTTAAAGCTTGGAAAATCTTTCTGTATCCAAATCCGGCTTTAAACTTCTCCACAACAGTATCTCGGACCTGCCTGGTGTGTTCCTTTTTCTTCATGATGCTCTCTGTGCTTTCAACAGACCTCTGAGACTATCACAGAGCAGGTGCACTTATACGGAGACTTGATTACACACAGGTGAATTCTATTTATCATCATTAGTCATTTAGGTTAACATCATGGATCATTCAGAGTTCCTCACTGAACTTCTGGAGAGAGTTTGCTGCACTGAAAGTAAAGGGGCTGAATCATTTTGCTTGCCCAATTTGTCAGTTTTTTATTTGTAAAAAAATTTAAAACATCCAATAAATTTCGTGCCACTTCATGATTGTATCCCACTTGTTGTTGCTTCTTCACAAAAAATTACAGTTTTATATCTTTATGTTTGAAGCCTGAAATGTGGCAAAAGGTTGAAATGTTCAAGGGGGCCGAATACTTTCGCAAGGCACTGTATTCCCAAGCAAGGATGTATACCTGCCTGTTCTCATCGTGATACAAAAGAAATGTAACAAAAAAAGGAAATTCGTACACGTGTACATTTCCAAAATCAAGGAAATATAAAGCCTTGTACGTTTACAAAATGTAAAGACAGGCCTTTTACCTTAACCTAACCCTAACCTTAACCTCACCTTAATCTAACCTCAATCTCAATAACCTAGCATGTTATGCCTGACCGCAAGTACCCTAAATTTTAACTGATCGGTCTATTCTTGGAAATGTTTCTGTAGAACAGCCATTCAATACATATGAAAGGAGTGCGAAAGACAAAATGTGAAGGAAAACAAGACGAGACTAATGAAGGCTTTCATATAGTCTGCAGTGCACTGTAACTTAATGACAGTTAAAGAAATATATATAAGAACATACAGTATACTGTTGCTATTAGCCGAGAGAGAGAGAGAAAGAGGTAGAGAAAATATGGTAAAACTGTATTTCTGTCTGCTATCAAACACTACATGATGAAAAGAACCATTGTTTTGAAAATGTTTATTCCACTATTTCAAAGACACCTGTATGTTTTAAAAGCTCTGGGTGACAAGTGAGGGAAAGGCAGAACATGAAGTCATTAATTCATGTGTAGTAGACAGTATCTGGTAGGCTGTTGTTAACTAACACCTCCACTGAAACCTTCAGTAATTAGTAGCTGCTAATCCTGACAGCTGACACAAGCGCTAGTCTAAATGAGATCTAGCACTTCACACAATGTGTCACACAGTTCCCCACATATTAGATACTAGCATCATTAATTAATGAGCTGATTAAGTTAATGTTGGACCAGATATCTTCTGAAGTTCCCTTAGAGACAATTCAAATGTAAGGAAGGTCTGGTGGACCAAAGCTTCAAACGTGTATCATTCATTAACAAATAAAAGGAAAGGAAGAATCTGCCAGCACAAACAGCAGCTAATCAATCTAAAATCCTAACGAATAATCTCCCAGAACGGCATCCTGATTACGCAATGCAATGAAATTATGAAAATCAGGACACTTCTGTCACGCCCCATATACTGTAACTGTATGTTCATTTCCATATTTTGAATGATTGTTTTCAAAATAGCCAGACAAGGTTACTTTTAAGGTAACATGAGTGTAAATTCAGTAAAAAACAAAAAGTAACCCTCGGTAACTTGTCCTATACTAACGCTGCATAATCCATCTCAATTGAACAACAGCCTTGCTATTTCGTTGTCCATGTGAGAGGTGCAAAAGGCCGAGGAATGTGCAGCAGGGAGCACGGCTGCCATTCCGATGTTGTGTTGGGCTTAATTAGTGCTCTGCCTGTCCCCCAGCTCTCTTTCTCCAATAGGTCAAATCAAACCAAATGCCATAGTGCTGTAATGGGGACACGGTGTCACATGAGGCCCCGCGCCGCTGAATAGACATGCTGGCTATAGATGGGGGAGCAGCAGCTTTTTAAACACAGCACTGGACTCGTCATAAACTACTGGACATAGATGAAATATGAGGCCAACATGGGCAAGAAGGACTGATCCATGGCTTCTATAACCACTATTAATATTCATGGTAATCCCACTCACGGCTCATCATCGCAAAGGGCAAAATCTATATTGGTTGTAAATTATAAATCCATAGAAAAGGTCACTTGCTTTAACAAAAATCGTTTTGTGGCTTAAGAATCATGGAGTGAAGATCTGACAGCACAGCTGGGTTTGCTGCATCCAGCACCACCTAGACCTAATGAGTACACCGGCCCGCTGGGCCCAAGTCAAGGAGAACATGTATAGGATTTGATACATCTCATTCTGTCTACTTTCCAATCTTTACACTCCTCCTTTTATAGTATCCCTACTCATCCGTCTTGTTTACGTTGATCTGATCCAGCCCTCTCATGTTGGCCTCGCTCTACCTGTCTCTCATCACCCCACGTCTGCTCTCTTCGGTTTATCCATCCATCTTCCTCTCCTGCCTTGATATCTCTGTCGCCCCACTTGTCTGCAGTCTGCTTCCCTCTACAGTAATCTCTCCCTCCATTGGGGCTTAATCCCACCTCCGTTCACGTTCTGAGGATTAATGATATCTCTGGGTCAATCTGACACCACTTGAATAAACACATATACCTGATTTTCCTACATTATGAAGACCGAAAATAGCTTCCCATTCATAGCATTTTTCCTTGCCCAAAAATAACCCTTATCATCCTTCACCAAACAGATGAGGACGAGGGATTGTCAGAAGACACATGCTGAAAACTGAGAATGTTCCCATTTAACTTGGTTAAAAGCTACAAAACTGCAGGCTAGCCAATACCATGGTGAGGACAATGAGCATGATAATGAGTTCCCCCTGAGATGTTTTCTGAAAGATTTTGCTAAAGTTCTTCATCTTTGCAAACCCACAGTTTCATCAGCTGTCTGGGTGGCAGGTCTCTGATGATCCTGGAGATGAAGTACCAGATGTGAAGAACCTGGTCTGGCATGGTTACATATTGTTTATGGGTGTGAAGCTAAAACAATGTTAAGGGTCGGCTATGGAAGAAGACAACACCTACGGTGGACAGTCCTACAGAGAGCACGTCAGCTGTCTAAGCTGCCATTGGCAAAATTGTGTTTTCTGACAACACTGCATTTTGTCCCCAGAACCAGGTGCACCTGTGTAACATTAACACATTTCTGCACAAAATATTAGGGACATTTTTGTGTGTTTTTTATGCATATCATAATAACAAGATCACAGACTACTTGCTGTATACTGTACGTACAGATACTGTAATATACCGTAAGATGTATCTTTTCTGGAATATAGGACTTGATGGATTTAGATTTTCTGATTGGTTTGGTCAAGTTCAATTGACCTATCAGATGCACAAGTGTTATCCGCATGACAGATGAGGCACTTAGCGCAATGCCAAAAAAGCATTTCAGTGGAGAAATTATAAGCTATCAATTCATATGAAGACATTATATGTACCATTAAATTAAATGTAATATCTAGCGTCCATAATATGAACTCAGAAACAAAGAATGTTTATTTCAATAGCTGTTTAAAATTGCACAATCGCATTCACATACTGTACATCTGTATTTAAATTCCATCAAGTTAAATGCATGCCCCTCACATTGTGTTAAATGCCCCTCACATTGTGTTAAATGCCCCTCACATTGTGTTAAATGCCCCTCACATTGTGTTAAATGCCCCTCACATTGTGTTAAATGCCCCTCACATTGAGTCTGATTGAAGGACAGAAATCAAGGCCACAAACACAGATGTAATCTACAATTATTTCCATTATTTATCCAGGCATGTCGACAAAGGACCAATTCTTATTTATAGCAAAAACCTCACCCTAAACCTAAACTTTACCCAAAATTGAATTTTATCCCCATTTATCCTAGGCAAGAAAAAATGTTTTCCCTCATCGGGACTGGTAAAATGTCTCTACAAGGTCAACGTTTCCTTGTTTTATTATCCTGATCTAGATTTTTTAGCAAATTCATACACAATCCCAACGGTTTACCTTCACACTGTAAATAACAGACATTTACATTTGTAGTCATTGCTGTACGTGTTTTTTTCTTGGTCTTTATCGATGGCTGTCCAATGCTATCCCATGGTGGTGTGGTTTTAATTGACCCCATCGGTTAGCTCCCCTATGAAAGCTCTTGTCTAACCGCACACAGTGGAAGGAGCTTTGAAAGGGGCATGGCCACTGAATTGGGTTAAATAATTTAGTTGATGGAAAAGAGAATTAATGGGCAAACCAACAGACAAGCCAGAAGCGATGAGGGTAGGGATAGAGTGTGTGTGTGTGTGTGTGTGTGTGTGTGTGTGTGTGTGTGTGTGTGTGTGTGTGTGTGTGTGTGTGTGTGTGTGTG
>JACXGM010001772.1:0-51570 GCA_016801145.1 Umbra pygmaea | reverse complement strand
GAAAATGTACAAAAGTAGGAGTAGTAGATATTATAGATTTGGCATGGAAAATTGCTTTAAGCTGTATTTGAATTCTGCTACATCAGATGTAGAGAGCATAGAGTGACCAGAGAGTGTTAGTGTTAGTGCTCAACAGACGATTTGCGATCAGTGTCTGTGTTCTATGTTGAGCAGCCGAATGGCCTGTGGGAAGAAACTGATTTTTAAGTCTGGTGGTCTGCCGCTAGCATATCCAGTAAAGTGAGTTCAGTTTTCGCCATTGAGACTGTGACTACACCTCGATCCAGGTTGAGTAAAGCTGAATAAGGTTGTGTTACCTTAGTAATGTTACTAAAATAAAGCGCCCTCACATTACATGGATTGAAATTATAAAAAGACAAAAAATGGGATTACTAAATGTTCGATTGGTTCAAAGGAAATCACAATCAATGAAGTAATTTCAGATCATAAACTTTATATTATTGAGATATTACTGTATGTGTGAAACCTGGCTTAAGACTGATTAATTTATTGCCCTTAATGAGGCCCCTCCTGTTTTCAATGGTGACCAGAGATGGGAAGTAACAAAGTTCAAATACTTTGTTACTGTACTCAAGTAGATTTTTCAGATATTTTTACTTTTACTCATTACATTTTTAACACAAATATTGGTACTTTCTACTCCTTACATTTTACAAAATTGTCTCATTAATTTAGTTTAAAATAATTTCAGTGTAGTTACCATTATTATTTCTTGTGTCATCAATACCGATCTTCAATTTAATTGGATGGGAATACATGTTGCATTTGATGCACCACTACAAGACCGATTCGGCAGCATTCATTCATGGCACATCATTGTGCTTGATTGCTGTAACACATCATTGCGGCTTGATCGCTGTAACATTGGCATAGTATTATGTATGGCGACATGATTGAAAATGAAGAAAATGAAGATCCCAGAGATTCGACAAGCAGCAAGACATTTCCACCTGAGTGAGATGTTTGACATAGTAGGCATGAAGAATTATTAGCATGCCATGTTCAAAGATTTACTAGCTGTCAGTTCATTTCTTATATGCTGCTGCCATCCCTTAGTTGCCCAAGACACAACTATACATTTAGGGCTGCCCAGTAAAAAAGATATGACTGTGCAAAAACAAAATTTGGGACCCCCTCACGACTGGGCCTGGTACAACAATCCTAGTTGTCCCCCCTGTCAGCATGTCTGCACACACACATACATGTAGATTCCTTCAAATGTTAAGGGAAAATTCAAAAAGAGAAACTGAATCTGTGAATTCTCACAGAATCACAATTTAATTAATATCTGTCAGTCAGAATCTTATTAACCTGGAGTCTCAGTCTCTGTCACAATAATAATATATATGATGTTTTAGGCCTATTGGCAGACATCTATTTAAAATGTTGACAATGGCACATAAAGAGCCTTTTTTACATGTCCACGGAAGTTTCTCAGCTTGCACACTAGTAACATTTGTGTAGTCCAGGTAGCTTTGCATAAAAAATGGTTGTCATTCACAAGGCTACTTTTACTTTTATACTTTAAGTAAATTGCCAAGCCTGTACTTTGTTACTTTTACTTGAGTAAAGGAGTTAAATCAGTACTTCTACTTTTACCAGAGTATTTTTTAACACTAGTATCTGTACTTCTGTTTGAGTACGGGAAGTGAGTACTTTTGCCATCTCTGATGGTGACCATATCTTCTGCACATCCCACAAAAGAGGAGACGTTGCTAATATTTAGTACACCAAATTTCAATTTACAAAAAAAAACTGGGTTTGTGTATGAAGTTCTAATCATGAAATCTATGCAGCCTACTGAATCCTGTTTCATAACTTATTTCTACAGGCCACCTGGGCCATACACAGTGTTCCTTAATTAATTCCCTGAATTCTTATCTGGCCTAGTACTCATGGCAGATAATATAATTATTTGTGGTGATTTTTAAATTAATATTGAGAACTCCAATTACCCGCTCCAAAAGGCATTTAAAACCATAATTGACTAAGTGGGTTTTGCGTAACATGTCTCAGGAACTATACATTGCCACAGTTATATGTTGGATCTTGTTCTGTCTCGTGGAATAGATGTTGTGGATCTCAAAGTTTTTCCTCATAATTCTGGAATTTCAGAATACAATTTTCTTAAGATTCTGTTAGCGGTACTTCAGTTAATTCATTTGGAATCCAACCGCCAATTTTTAAGAACAGCACTATAAATTCTCTGCCAATCCAAAGGTTCTTTAATGCCCTTCCTGACTCAATTTGCCTCAGCAATTATGTCAAGATTTAGTTGGGAAATTTATAATTTAGCTATAGGCTTATTTCGATTTTCAGGTTCCTCTAAATGTACAAAAAGTATTCTCCCAACAACTCAATGCCTTCCTAAAGACTAATAATACTTATAAACCTTCCAGTCTGGGTTTAGACCATATCATAGTACTGACCACCAAGGTTGTGCTTCTGTCCTTATGCTTCTTGGTCTTAATGCTGCATTTGATACCATTGATCGCTACATTATTTTAGACAGATTGGAAACCCATATTTGACAATGAGGACAAGTTCTGGCATGGTTCATATCCTATCTATCGGAATGGTATCCGGTAGTGTGTATCTGTGGATGGTTTGTCCTCAAATGTATGCTTTGGTGTTCCTCAAGGTTCTGTTTTTGGAACGCTATTGTATTTCCTATATATGCTGCCTGGTGATGTCATCTGGAAACACAATGTCCATTTTCTGTGCTATGTGAATGTCACACAGCTGTACATATTGTTGGAAAACTGTGGAGCTAAAAGATTACATTTCCCGGAAACCTGTGTTTCAGACAAAAAAGTGGAGGTCAGAACCTTATTTACTTCTAGATTTGGAAGTCAAATTACTAAATTACTTAATGTAAAATGCCAAAAACCAGGGGCAATTCTAGGATCAGACCTTTAGGAGGGCTCAGCCTGTAAGGAGACTGTGACACAGATACAGTGCATAAAAAAAGTGTTAAACCCCCCTGCCAAATCACTAATTTCACCAGATAACAATTTATACATTTGTTTATTTATTATTATGCAAAATATTGAATAAATTAAAAAACTAAGAAAGTCACTTTCTTCATGAACTACCAGCATGCAGTGTAAATAAATGCATAATAAATATAGTTTTAACATTGGCTCACCTCAAGACAAAACCGAACCCATCTTACTGTAAGGTACACTCAACCCTTCTCTCCTCTTCAGGCTTAAAACATCTCTGCAGATCATTCATTTTTGGGAGAATTAAACTCTGTCTCCTCACCTTGAGGGTGGCAAATCTATCAATCGCTTTTTGGTGTTTGACTCTCTCAAGCACCTCCTTCTCCACTGATATCACAGCCAGGTGCTGGAGTCTGCTTTGCTCCATGGTCCTCCTGAGCCAGGTATGGAGCTGATGCAAGGCACTAAAACACCTTTCACAGCTATATGTAGCTGTTAACTGGTATAGTAAAGGTAACATGAATAATAGCTTTAAAGTGAAGGATACATGTCAAAGTCCAGTAAGTTGTACACAGTGAGCATGCTTTGAGCAGCACCAGTGTTTCTCTTGAGCGTTTGGCAAACATCACTTCCTCTGTCTTAAGGTCAATATGGTAATGCAGTGCCAGCTCTGAAAAATATAGCTCAGACAAGAAAGGGACTGAGGTTGGACTACATCCCTGAATTCCATTAAGCAATTCTTCATTCACACCAGAAAAACAATTCTCCAATTCAGAAATCATTCTGTTAAGACATGTAAATAAAAATTTATTTTTGAGTTCTTCTTGCTACCTGTACACTTTCTCACCTGGTTCTCTCTCTCTCGCTCCTACATAAATGTAATATAAATATTTTATTAAGCCCAATTCTATCAGTACAAGAAACATTGTGAAAACATTCTAAAATAACAGAACTTAATTTACCTGGTCAGTAGTGTCTTACTGAGGAACTTCCCAAAAGTTGTGAACTTAGCCCAACCCAGAAAAGTAATGTATTACTGTATTTATGCCCATCTCTGTTAACACTGTACCTAGACCTTTGTTTTGACAAACATATATTACAAATTTATATACTGTATCTCAATAACAGCTTTTTCCCATGTCCGAAACATTGCAAAAATTCTATATTTTCTGTCAAGACATTTTGCAGACAAATGAATCCATACTTTTCTTAACTCAGTATTAGATTATTGCAATGCTCTCTTTTCTGGCTACCCAGATGAGGCCATCAAAAAACTTTAATTAGTGTTTAACATGGCCTGCCAGAGTTTTGACAAGAATTGCATAATTTGATCATATCACCCCAATTCTAGTCTCTAGTCTCATTGCTACTACATGGACTTTCCACTACCTATCTGTCTGAATTGGTGACGACATACAAACCTACATGAACAAGACACAGGCCTAATTCCTCTTCCTAAAATTATTAAACAAACAACTGGAGGAAGAGCTTACCACATTACCCTTGTATGTATACCCCCCCCACACCCGAAAAACATTTCCCACCAAACACAACCCCCCCAAAACCCAACCCGCCCCAAAGCCCCACAGCATCCCCCCAGCCCCACAAAGCCCAACATACACTGAAAGCATAAATCAAATTAATGAAAAATAAAACCCCAAACAGACCAGGAAAAAAACGCAGAAATGTAAACACCTTAAGATAAATAATAAAAAATTTACCCCGGATAACCTCAGCTTGAAACTGAACCGGAAGTCTATTGAGAAAATAAAAGGTTGCCATCTGTTAAAAAAACTTTTAGTGGAGCACCATAGAGAATACCTAATTTTTTCCAGCTGCAGGAAGAACATAATATCCCTGAGCCATTGAGGGGAGCTGGGAAGACTTTTACTGAAGGAGAATGTCCTTCCCTGAGCCACTTAGTTATCACTTTTGCCTTATAGCAAGGTGCTTTATCATGCTGGAAAAGGCATTGGTCATCACCAAACTGTTCTTGGATGGTTGGGAGAACTTGCTTTCTGAGGATGTGTTGGTACCAGTCTTTATTCATGGCTGTGTTCTTAGGCAAAATGTTTAGTGATTGATTACTATGGAGCAACACTTAGATTTTATGATGCAATAGTCTGTACCAGGGGACTAGCGTTATTCTGTCCTTTTAAACGAAATTAGACAGGTGCATAAATTTGGGCACCCCAACAGAAACATCACATGAATATTTAGTTGAGCCTCCTTTAGCAGAAATAACAGCCTCTAGACACTTCCTATAGCCTATAATGAGTGTCTGCATTCTGGATGAAGGTATTTTAGACCATTCCTCCTTGCAAAACATCTCCAGTTCAGTTCAGTTAGGTTTGATGTTTGCCGAGCATGGACAGCCCGGTTCAAATCACCCCACAGATTTTAAATGACATTCAGGTCTGGGGACTGGGATGGCCATTCCAGAACATTGTACTTGTTCCTTTGCATAAATGCCAGAGTAGATTTTGAGCAGTATTTTGGGTCGTTGACTTATTGAAATATCCAGCCCCGTCGTAACTTCATCTTTGTGACTGATTCCTTTACATTATTCTCAGTATCTGTTGATATTGAGTGAAATCCATGTGACCCTCAACTTTACCAAAATTCCCAGTACCGGCACAGGCAACCAGTTCCACAGCATGATGAAACTGCTACCAAATTTGACTGATGGTAGCAAGTGTTTGTCTTGTAATGTTTTGCTCTTTTGCCGCCATGCATAACGCCCCTTGTTATGACCAAATAACTTCATCTTTGTTTCATCAGTCTACAGCACCTTCTTCCAAAATGAAGCTGGTTTGTCCAAATGTGAGTTTTATACCTCAAACGACTGTTTGTGGCGTGTGTGCAGAAAAGGCTTCTTCCGAATCACTCTCCTATACAGCTTCTCCTTGTGCAAAATGTGCTGAATTGTTGAACGATGCACAGTGACACCATCTGCAGCAAGAGGATGTTGTAGGTCTTTGAAGGTGGTCTGTGGGCTGTTTTTGATCATTTTCACCATCCTTCGCCGTTGCCTCTCCGATAGTTTACTTGGCCTGCCACTTCTGGCCTTAAGAACTGTGCCTAAGCTCTTCCATTCCCTCACTAGCTTAATTCTCTGCTATAGCTTTTTGTAGCCTTCTGCTAAAACATTAAGTTGAACAATCTTTGTTTTCAGGTAATTTGAGAGTTGTTTTGAGGCCCCCATGTTGCCACTCTGTTTTGTTGAACAAAACTTGCAATTGGTCAACTTAAATACATTTTCTCATGATTGGATGCACCTGTCTATGAAGTTCAAGGCTTAATGAGCTCACCAAACCAATTGTGTATTATAATTAATCAGTGCTAGGTATTTACAGGTATTCAAATTAACAAAATGACAAGAGTGCCCAAATTTATGCACCTGTCTAATTTCATTTTGACACATACTGCACATTTTCTGTTCATCCAATAAACTTAATTTCACTACTGAAATATTACTGTCATTCAGTTATTTGATAGATCAAAATGAAATTGCTGATCCAAACACCCAATTATTTATAAATGACAATTTCTTTTTATTTTGGGGCCAGACATATTAAGCTACTAGATCTAAGGCATGCCCATTCTAATGTTTCTGATGTCATGTTGATCCTATCAGGACCCAAACCCTTGGAACATTCTTCAGTACTATGTGACCTGATGACTCCTTCCTATGTCTGTCCTGTACCCACATCGCTGTGCTAGTGCCCACGTTACTGCTGTTGGTGATCATGTCTTCTGTCTCTAGCTGTATCGAACAGTGTCCAATTTCCAATTATGGATACTAAGTGAACATTGATAAACGATGTGGCCTTAATACAACAGGTGATGTACATTTCAGATTCAACTACCCCATACAGCCAGAAGAGGACTGGCCAACCCTTGAGTCTGGCCTGTCTCCAGCTTTCTTCTTAGGTTCCAGGGAGTTTTCCTAGCTACTGTGCATCATTTGTTGTTGTCTGCTCTTTTGGGTTTTATCCTGGGTGTAATGTCAAAGCACATGTGACAAATGCTGTTGTAAAAAGGTCTTTATAATAAATATTCTATTGACTGATTGATTGATTAGAGGGCTAAGTCGCTGCTTCTTAGGACAACTATATTACTGTGGCCAGCTATCAAAGCATTTCTGACTATACCCAGAGCTCCAGGATAGGGCAGAGCAAATTGGTACAGCTCTGCCCAGGATTAGGGAGTAGAAAACTTGGATTAACACACCCAATCATATAGCAACCCAGCGACTACTTGTGTGCATGCATTCTCTTGTAAAATTTCTCAATAAAGCTTGGGACTTCATTTTTCCTTTGATGATAGCAAGCTGTCCAGGCATGAGGCAGCAAAGCAGCCCAAAACCAGAACGCCACCTCCACTAAACATGTTCCATTGATTTCGGTAAGTCTTAAGTTCTAATCAGCTCTAATCAACATGTCCAATTGTGTCTGATTGATTGGAATCCAGTTTAGCTGACTCCTGATGCCGATTAACTTTGGGAGAAGTCATTAGCTTAGGGCTTGACACTGCACTGTGAAATCTTATGACCAATTTATTCAGAAATCCAGATAATTTCGAAGGGTTAATATACTTTTTTTTGCCACTCTATATTTTATATTTTTTAATACATTTTTACACTTTATTTGTGTGAAGCGGCTGGGATGAGGATCAGCACCTCTAAATCTGAGGCCATGGTTCTCAGCAGGAAACCGATGGAGTGCATACTCCAGGTAGGGAATGTGTCCTTAACCCAAGTGAAGGAGTTCAAATACATTGGGGTCTTGTTCGCGAGTGAGGAAACAATGGAACGGGGCGGTACTACACCCATTATCGCACCGTAATGACGAAAAGAAAGCTGAGCCAGAAGGCAAAGCTCTCAATCTACCGGTCAGTTTTTGTTCCTACCCTCACCTATGGTCATGAAGGCTGGGTCAGGACCGAAAGAACGAGATCCAGGTTACAAGCGGACGAAATGGGTTTCCTCAGGAGTGTGGCGGGCGTCTCCCTTAGCGATAGGGTGAGAAGCTCAGTCGTCCGTGAGGATCTCAGAGTAGAGCCGCTGCTCCTTTGCGTCGAAAGGAGCCAGTTGAGGTGGTTTGGGCATCTGGAAAGGATGCCCCCTGGGCGCCTCCCTAGGGAGGTGTTCCAGGCACGTCCAGCTGGGAGGAGGCCTTGGGGAAGACCCAGGACTAGGTGGCGAGATTATATCTCCAACCTGGCCTGGGAATGCCTCGGGATCCCCCAGTCGGAGCTGGTTAATGTTGCTCGAGAAAAGGATGTTTGGGGTCCCCTGCTGGAGCTGCTGCCCCCGCGACCCGATCACGGATAAGCGGATGAAAATGGATGGATGGATGGATGGATTTGACAAAGACTCTGAGAAAAGACAGTGGCGAGAATTATTGCTGAAAAAGTGGTCGGCAGAAAATGACTGATTAGACCACCCTAGAACTAAATGTGAAACTTCAAAATGTATTTTCTCTTGTCTAGATGTTACTACTACATATGCCACAAAAGATGTGGCTA
Organism: Umbra pygmaea; assembly: GCA_016801145.1. NCBI lineage: Eukaryota > Metazoa > Chordata > Actinopteri > Esociformes > Umbridae > Umbra > Umbra pygmaea. Next base: position 43,075 of record JACXGM010001772.1, on the reverse strand, counting down.
TCATAGTCTTTATCTCTACACACTAAATACACAGCTGTTGTCTGCAGCTGCTATTGAAAAATCTCTTGGAGACATCGATGGGAGGTATTTATTAGCAAAAATCGGAGTATTTCTGGCACATACATATAGCTCTGAGTTGAATCATCATCTAATTAGGGTTATGACTGATAGATATTATGGATGTGTTGATTTCTAAGAGACTGCAGTGGAGGGACTGTGTCAATTCCATTTCAATTCAGGTGGCTAGGAGTGATACCAAAGCCTATGTGCTTTATCAAATGAAACAGAAAAATGATTATCCTGCTGGGGATCACCCCCTCATTGTCAAATTCTGCCTAAAAAAACATACCCAAAGTTAACCTCTTGTTACACTGAACCTGAGGCAAGTACATACCTATGGTTGATATTTCCTAAAAGTAAAGAATTTGAATTTTTTGAAAATTTAAAATTTATTTAGAATAAATGTTTACAGTGAATATGGCACTAGATAAAGAAAATGCATAATTATTTTCTGGTTTAATTTTTCTGCATTCTCTTTGAAAAAGAACTACATAGCCGTATATTGTGATAGAGGCCTGGAAACACTTCTAATTGTGTCCCCTAGTAGATGGCAAAATATGTCTAACATTTTAGAGTGATAGAGTGAAGAGCCAATGAGCTATGGCATTATGTGTAGAAGTATTCCACAAAAACGCAATGTGATGACGTTTTCATCCAGGTCATGAGACAGACTACCAATGGCTTTGTTCATATACACTCACCTAAAGGATTATTAGGAACACCATACTAATACTGCGTTTGACCCCCTTTCGGCTTCAGAACTGCCTTAATTCTACATGGCATTGATTCAACAAGGTGCTGAAAGCATTCTTTAGAAATGTTGGCCCATATTGATAGGATAGCATCTTGCAATTGATGGAGATTTGTGGGATGCACATCCAGGGCATGAAGCTCCTGTTCCACCACATCCCAAAGACGCTCTATTGGGTTGAGTTCTGGTGACTGTGGGGGCCATTTTAGTACAGTGAACTCATTGTCATGTTCAAGAAACCAATTTGAAATTATTTGAGCTTTGTGACATGGTGCATTATCCTGCTGGAAGTAGACGTCAGAGGATGGGTACATGGTGGCCATAAAGGCATGGACATGGTCAGAAACAATGCTCAGGTAGGCCATGGCATTTAAACGATGCCCAATTGGCACTAAGGGTTTTCTAAAGTGTGGCAAGAAAACATCCCCCAAACCCTTACACCACCACCAGCAGCCTGCATAGTGGTAACAAGGCATTATGCATCCATGTTCTCATTCGGTTTACGCCAAATTCTGACTGTACCATCTGAATGTCTCAACAGAAATCAAGACTCATCAGACCAGGCAACATTTTTCCAGTCTTCAACTGTCCAATTTTGGTGAGCTCTTGCAAATTGTAGCCTCTTTTTCCTATTTGTAGTCATGAGTGGTACCCGGTGGGGTCTTCTGGTGTTGTAGCCCATCCGCCTCAAGGTTGTAAGTGTTGTGGCTTCACAAATGCTTTGTTGCATACCTCGGTTGTAACAAGTGGTTATTTCAGTGAAAGTTGCCCTTATATCAGCTTGAAGCAGTCGGCCCATTCTCCTCTGAGCTCTAGCATCAACAAGGCATTTTCGCCCACAGGACTGCAGCATACTGGTAATTTCTAAGTTCCAATTTACAGTTGTAGATCAAATATATAACTTTTTACCAGCACACACTCTTTGGCTCATACCATATCAATCATTTAACTTTCCTGTTTACCTATTTGAAAAATGTGATGGCCAAAATACCATTGATTTATATTGTGTTTACTTTTTGATGAAACTGCTCCCAATTAAATCAATTTTGTACTTACATGCAGTTAGGCCACTGACTTTCTGACCTTTTTGAATTAGATATATTTTGTTGCTGTGATTACACATAAAAGCTATAAAAGACTCTTACTTACAATAGTTGTTCCTAAACATCAACATTTCACATATAATTACTGTATTCATTACAATACACAGCTTTTCTGCATTTTAAATGTTGAATGTTTGGCATTTTCTTTACACATTTAGCTATGTGGTTTTGAAAAAAAAAAGGATTGTTGTTGGTTTAAAAACAACACAACTTTATGTATTGTTGATAAAAGGTGGAGAAAAGTGAAGACTTTAGTGATGAACAATGAATAATTGTTTTACATTCTGTACTAAATGATGGAAGTTACCCAGGAGTATTGAATAAAGATGGTTAAGTTTATTTCAGCTTTCAGTGTTTAATATCTGTGTTTTTATGGGAATGTGGATCTTTCAGATCAATTTGAGAATCTCTTTTGATCATGTTTCACATTTTATTGTGTCATGTAGTGTGGGGCGCTGGTCTTGGTCTTGACTCGGTCTCGCCCTCCCTCGCCCTTGGTCTCGGCTTGGTCTCTGCCCCTAAATGTCTTGGTCTTGTCTTGCTCCCGATACACTCTGGTCTTGGTCTTGTCTTGGTCTCGGGTTAGGTGGTCTTGACTACAACACTGTTTTCAATGTAATAGTTATAGTAAAACTGAGATAATCACTAGAATCCTAAGATCTTAACCTTTAAGGACATATGAGACATTTATATATAACTTCAAAATTTCAGTTCTGAGCAGTGATTGTAATCCACCTCCTATTTTATTTGAAGTGCATGTGTACATTTTAAGGTTTAATGTTTATTTTTGTTATAACTATTGTAAAACGGAGACATTAGCTAGATTCCTGAGATTTTAAGCTTTGTAAAGATATGGGACATGTATATATTGCCTCAAAATTGTACTGTGCTTTTGGTCCAGTTTGTTTGGGGGGAAATATCCTGCGGGATAAAGCAGTGGTTCAAAATAAAATATATCACTTTCTTTTACGTTATACAGTAAATACACATATATGCCAAATAACATTTATTCATATAATTTCTTATTTGTATGATTGTTTTTATATTTTCTAATTTTGTTATAATTACTTACTGCTTTTTATTTTCTCCCTTTTTGTGATTTTGAATGATATTGATGTAGTTTATTTTGATTTAGAGTGAAAAGGTAAGAAACAAAAACTAAACTCTGCAGTTACTGTATCCATACAAAATTGGTTCATATTTTTCCATCCTCATGGAAATCTCTTGAGGTGGTATTTGCGAATAACCAGCAGTTAGTCTGCATCACCTGACGATCCAATCACGTCATTAACCTCAGGGCCAAACCATTAACACCCTGTGATTCCCAGGGGGATGACATTCACATAATGGCGTTTTCGTTTTGCTCACTGATGCCTATTAGCTCTTTGGAAAACGGAGTCGATTGGCATGATTGGCATAATGCTTGGTAGCAGGGGTGGCGTGTCGGGAACGGCGAGCGATGCCATCTGGTTGCCCATATTGCCCATCTGTGGGAAATGAGATGGGCGAGTGCCCGTTACAGCATGATATGGAAGTGGATGGTGGTTAATAATAATTGGCCCCTGACACCAGGGATGGATGCCCCCGGATGTCCCAACTCCCCAGATGTCTGGGTGACACTGCCGTCCAAGAATAGACCAAGGTGCTAATGATGACAGGGCTCACTGGTCTAGTTATTCCCTCTGGAGGCGTTCTGGATTAAATTGCTCTTTGTTTAACTGAAGCTACAGTTCCTCTTCGGTAGGGATTTTTATTAATGATGTGCTAAACTGCACCTTGCAAAATACAAAAACACAAGCACATTGTGAAACACGCATTTACAGAGAAAGTCCAACAAAAACTCAGGTTACAGAATCCTTGTTTTTGAGGGTGATATTGGAGAACACATGTGGCAGCTGCTTTTGACAAAACCCATGTCTCAAAGTATAAACTCACATGTCGACTACTGTGTGTGTGTGTGTCTGTGTGTGTGTGTGTGTGTCTGTGTGTGTGTGTCTGTGTGTGTGTCTGTCTGTCTAAATATGACATTTAAAAAAACTGTCCAAATGAGGACCGGAATTGATGTGTTTATCACTATGGCCTATCGGTTTCCGATTATTGTCTTTTTCTTCGTTAAAGTGCCTTTTTAATGTGGTTTTTAATACTTATGCAAACAACATATTTTATTATTTTTATATACATATATATATTTCCCAAAATTAAACTAATGTCACCTTATGATAATTGATTTGGTGATTTGTGCAGTAGTTAGGCAGACAATGCTGTATGTAGACAAACAGACAAACATACAGTATGTCGTCAGATGGCCAGACAATGTGAAGACAGTACACAGGTAAACATCCAGGCTGACCGTTGTTCTCCTGAGCCAGACGCAGTGCCTGTAGGGAGGTGTCCGGTCTGACCTCCAGCTGGCACACCAGCACCTTGGCACAGCGCAGGGCAGGCAGTGCCTGCAGCAGATCCGCATTACCCAGCAGCAAGTTGGCGCCAGCAACGATGACAATGGCATTCTCCCCTGCAGACATTACACAAGCTGAAGTGACCAAATGGAAAGATGGTGACAGTTCAAGGGGGTTACTGACCTTTGTGTATGGCAGCATCAAATGTAAGCTATGGTGTGTCTTTCTATGTGTTTTAAAGTAAGACCAAGCTTAGCCTGGAAAGTAATTTAGCCTGCAATTCTATTTTTGAAAGATGTTATGGATTTAAATTGATGTTCAAGAAAATATTTGTCACTCCCTTTGTTTTCTTCTTAGTTGTGTTACTGAAACAAAGTTAGCATGATACATTAGTATCTGTGGGGACCTTTCTTTTAGAATTATTGTTGCACAATTATTTCTAAAACACATCAATAAAAATGGAAAATGGTTTTAGCAGTTAAAGTAGTAGTTGCTAAAATATTTATAACTGAAATATTCCTAAATACTACTCAATGCGTTACTAGTTTACAGCCATTTTCTCTTTGGATTGAGAACTAATATGTTGTTTTCATCCCAGCCTAATAGGTTTTATCATACATTTTGGAATATCATATTGCCTGTTTCTATCTGGACCTACTCAAACCCTTCTTTATAGAAACAGACTTCCTGTGAATTTCATTAAGATTTGCACAACCGTGTACACACCTACTTACAAGCGGTGTTTAACCCCCCCACCCCCCACACATATCAGCAGATGTATTAGATCCCCTGGTTCTATTTGCAGACCCGAATACATGGAGAGGCTAATTTTACACACTGTGCAGAGGAGGGTTTTGAGTGGTGCTCACTGATCCTCGCCTCCATCAGATGCACTTAGGGTGTTTTTGTGCATTTCTTTGTTTGTGTGTGTGTGCGTGTAATCCCACTCCTCAGCAAAGCATTTTTATGTGTGAGTAACCAAGAAGGGGCATATCCGGTGAGTGGCTCATTGTGTGTGCTTTCTTTTGGCCTTGAGGCTTTTAACACGTTTGTCTACCTGCGTCGTTGACAATGATGGAGGCAGCACCGGTAGCATCGTCAGCTGTCTGCCCCACAAACTCTGTTGAGGGAGAAAAAAAGATGAGCACGTTTAAGACAAAACATTTTTTTTTATCAAGGTCTGAGATTATGAATGCAATTAATAGTGTATCTGTTGTGATTCAAGGTTGTTTTAAAATAAATAGTGGGATTTTTATGTAATGTATGTATGGCCTGTTGTTTTGAAAATGTTTTATGATGATGCATCTGTAAATAGATATTTTTTTATTGGAAAACAAATGTGGTTCAATACATTCAAACCAAATAGACAAAAGAGAAAATAACACAAAAGGGATACAAATTTGGAGTATTCTTACTTGTGGACACACCATTGTCCTTGAAATTCTGGATATAGTTTTCCCCAAAGAAGTCTTTGCCAACCTAAAAGAAAAATGTAATGATGAAACAAAGAAAACAAAAAACAAAAACACTTATCTAGGCCGTATTGAACTTTTGAAGTTCACTGCACTCCAACCACAATTGAGTTGTATTTTCTCGTACCGCTGGCATACTGGCAAAGTGCCGTCACATCACACAAACACATGCACACGCACACACAACCGCACACATGCATAAACACACGAATATCGATACCCACGCGGCCATTGCGCCAAGCCTTCAAGATACGACGACCCCACCCATCCAACGCCTCCTCATGTCCACCTCTCCTCCCCTTTTCTCCATCCGCTCTGGGAATGTCCACACTGTAAACTCGTTCGGGGGGCGTCAAAGGGGTCCCCTCCTAGCCCTCAGGCTCCCCACTTCTATCCCTCACTTTCAAGGAGAAGCCAAATACGCATATGCACCCTAACAGTCTGTGATGTGCAGTACACGATGCTAGTACCAGAATGGTCACCACCTTGGCTCCCTTCGTCTTTGAAGGGTGGCCTTCCCTCCTTGGATGTTTCTTGAAAGCCCGGACGTCTATTTTTGGGCTTGGCCCATGCCTGGAGAGCCGCTCCCGCGTTTTACTGCTTATCGATCGGGCCTTTTGTTCTTGACAGCAGGGCTTCAGCTACTTTGATAAAGGTTTTTTTGCACTGCGCCATGTGTAGCTGATTGGAGACCCGGGGTTGGATGTACAGTATAGAAATAAGGGCTGTTTAAAGCAGAGTGGTGCGTAGGTGTCTGTTATGTGTATATGTGTAATGGTACGCGTTATGAGAAAACTGGGGCCGGGCCATGGCAGGGTTGGCCAGAGGAGGTCTGGGTGTCTAGGGTGAAGCAGTGTCTACTTTGGTAAACATAGTTTACACTAGTTTATAGTGTCAGCCTGCCTGTCAAGATATTATCTGTCTGTCTTCATATACTGTCTGTCTGTGTCTTTCTACACCAGCCATAGTCATCTCTGGCTCTTGAAGTCAGTTCCACTCCATTTTATCATTGCAACACTCGGTTCTGGGACTTATCTTAGACCTGGTACACGAGTTGGGTGCAATTAATGATAAGGTAGAACAGAAAACCAGCAGGCTCCGGTCCTCGTAGGGTGAGAGTTGACTATCCCTGCTCTACATTCATATTGTCTCTCTGTCACTATCTGCTGAAATGGATTTGGAGCGAAAAAGAAAAGACGGAACCATCATATTACTAAATTGACAAAAGAGGAACAACGGGTACAGGTTGAAGTACAGAAGTTAATGCATATCCCCAGAACCTTCTATTTGCCGAAGATAAAAAAACAACATTAATAATTGTATTGTTGTGAACAGTATAGTAACATGGAAAATGATCAAACAGATTGTGCAAGTGTCTATACAGTTTTCCAAAAAACATACAATGGAACAATTCTTGAATAGCTTTTTAGAACTTACCTATAAATTGGCTCACATGGAAAAGAAAACTGATTGAATTTCTAAACTATCTGTTAGTGGGACAACAAATGATTTCCTTTTCAAAACTGAAAACAAAATTTGGGCTGTCTGATGATGAACTGTTTAAATACATGCAAATGTTAAGAGATCTTAACTTGAATCACGTTGGTCTAAATAGTAGAACTGATAGTATTGTCGAGTCTGAAAATTAGGTAAAAATTATAGGTAAAATATATCAAATCTTGCAGGATGCCTATCCAACCAAAGATCTCTTAGAAAAAAGTAATATTTGTACAAAATGGGGTGAGTGCTGGAATGTAACCAGTGAAATTACATCAAATGAAAATCTAAGATTAATTCAATAATATTTATAGAACCTCTATTACTAGAGACAACATTTTGTTCTTTTATTTTCATTGAACCTTTATTTAACCAGGTGGGAAAATTGAGAACAGTTTCTCATTTGAAATGGCAACCTGCCCAAGACAAAAGCACAAAGGTGCAAGATGACATATAGTTAAAGGTGCTATATGTAAAACGGAGAGCCAGCGTTAAAAAATGGGTACTACAGTTCAAATTCAAAATACCTGAGTTGTATCCCTCCGCCACCTCCTCCCCAGAATCGAAACTAACGTGACAAACAAGATCAGCGCAATCATGACAAGCGAACCGTGTTTTACTACGTCTATGGTCATGGAACCGTTTAGAAACATGCAGAGTTTTTTTAGGTTGTGTAGAATCTCTATGATCTCATTCGTTTGATGCTTCCATGGCTGTAGCGCGCTGGGTTTGCGTTTTTACAGGTATGTTTGGCAATCCGTTCGTGCTGTCAAAATGGGCAGTTGATAACACACAGGCCAAAACATAAACATAAATTCTGTCCCGGAACGTACTTTTCCAAAAGAAAAAATACTGACATTAGCATTGTTTTCAGAAAAGATAGTATTTCAGCTTAACATGTTTCCTTAATATCTGATGAGGCATTGGCGTCATTTTTTGATTTATTACAGTACATGTATTAAATATAGCACCTTTAAACATGAATTACACAAGAATAAAATATATAAACATGAACATTTTTATTAAATAAAAAAGAAAACAAATACAGGGTGCATATATTCAGAATAAACAATGGGAATATATGTACAGTTAGTGCAAAAGATGTCCAAAATAGAGAGGTAGGTAAATTTTTATGTAAAGTGGCATGGCAAAAACAATGGAATATTTAACACTTGAGCGTAACTGTGCAAATGGATATGGAGCAAATGACAGAATAAATAGGATACTGTGCAGATGAGTGCATGCAAATGCACCATGGGGCATAACTAAGGCACTGGGTATAGAATAGACAGAGGTAGTGTGCATGTGGGAGGGTCAGCATGTGCAGTGATCGGATAGAAGCTCTGACAATCGTGATTTAAAGGAGGTGAGGGAGACTAAAAAAATGAATACTTCTTAAGTGTGAAATACAAAAAGATTGAATCATTCATGCCTTTTGGGAATGTAAGTGGAAAAGTGGAATGTCCTACATTGTTGCATTTTACTTAATACATCAACCTGCACTCTTCAAGATATGGCATATGATAAGGGTGAGATACCCAATGAGATGGATAATTATTTTTTCCTCTATTACTGTAAAAAACGTGCTTAAATATTGGAAATCTAATTATCTACCAACACTGAGAGAGAGGAAGAACCTTACCTTTTAAATATAGAGGAAACACTAGCAAATAAGAGGAATAAATTAACTTGTAATTTGGGGGAAGATGATGAAAGCATTAGAAACTAAGTAAAATTGTAGAGTATGAGCAAATGTAAAATCATAACTATTTATTTTATATTTGTCTAAGTCTTATGTTTTGTGTCCCGTCACAGTATGTTGAACTGAATTGTGATGGATGTTTGCGAGTGTATGTATTTGTCCCTAATAAATTAATTTAAATAATAAAATAAAAAGTAATGGAAGTTTTTTGTGTCCTATCACAGTATGTTAAACTGAATTGTGTTGGATGGTTGTGACTGTATGTATTTGTCCCTAATAACGTAAATAAAACAATAAAATAAAAAAGCTAAGAGAGTGTTTTGTGTGCACATTTGTGTGCCCGTCAGCCATACACTGTCACTATGTCATACCTTGCAGACCATGGCAGTCTTGGCTCCCATTCTAGCTGCCTGTATACACTGGTTTGCCCCTTTGCCTCCAAAGCCAATGAAGAACTTGTGACCGTGGATGGTCTCTCCCGCCTTTGGTAACCTCGGTGTCTGGCTGAGGAAAGAAATGGCACAGGTAAACTATCGCTCAGAGACATAATAACATTCCTAAACTAACTTGCTTAAGTTTGAGGCAAGGGGGCATATTGGAAATATTGAGGAGTCAACAATCTAACAATGAGGATATACTATTCTTTGCTGACAGCAGATTATGGTATTGTAAAATTAACAGATCATGTTCTCTGAGTCAGAACTGGTGATGAAACAAGTTGACATGGGCCAAAACCATATCTGCTTTTACTTGAATATGCCAGAGACTATGCCAATACACGTCTGACTCACTAAACCGTACAGCCATACTTTCCCCGCCCCCTCTTTCCCAGACTACCAGCCTATGGGCTGGTGACCTCAGAGATAGATGATCATCTGCTCTTGTGTGACACCAGGTCTCATTGCCAAGGTGTCACACAAGACACACATCTCATGATGGGTAAAAGCAGATAGCTGTCTCAAGACCTTCACAACCTAATTGTTGCAAAACATAATGATGGCATTGGTTATAGGTGCATTTCTAGGCTTCTGAATATTCCACTGAGCAGTGTTGGAGCCATAATACATAAGTGGAAAGACAATCATTACACCATAAATTTGCCTTAACCAGGTGCTCCTCGCAGGATTTCTAAAGAGAGGAGTGAAAAGAATAATCAAAAGAGTTGTCCAAGAGCCAAGGACCACTTGTGAAGAGCTTCAGAAAGACCTGCAATTAGCAGGTACTGTTGTCTCAAAGAAAACAGTACGTAATGCAAGCTCTCCACGCAAGACTCCATTGCTGAAAAAAGCATGTTGAAGCTTGTTTAAAGTTTGCTGCATAACATTTGGAAAAGCCAGTGAAATACTGGGAGAATATAGTGTGGTCAGATGAGCGCAAAATTGAACTGTTTGGATGCCATAATACACAACTTGTTTGGAGGAGTAATGGCACTGCACATCACCCTAAAAACACCATACCAATAGTAAGGTTTGGAGGTGGGAACATCATGGTGTGGGCCTGTTTTTCAGCAAATGGTCCAATCAAACTTCACATAATTTAAGGAAGGATGAATGGGCAAATTTCCCAAGACATTCTTGACAAAAATCTGCTACCATCTACCAGGATGATGAAAATGAAATGAGGGTGGACATTTCAGCAAGATAATGATCCCAAACACACAACCAATTAAACTCTCAATTGGTTTCAAAGAAAGAACATAAAGCTGCTAGAATGGCCCAGCCAATCACCTGACTTAAATCCCATTGAAAATCTATGGAAAGAACTGAAGATCAAGATTCATAGAAGAGGCCCACGGAACCTTCAAGATTTGGAGCAACACATGGGTCTAGTTTATCCATACAGGAGGCATATTTAAGCTGTCATTACCAACAAAGGCTTTTGTACAAAGTATTGAATGAATATCAGTAAGCATGGTCAATCATTTTTCCCTGTGTCATTTCACATTAATACACATAACTTAATTTCTGAATTTATTTGTTTTGTCTTCTTTGTATATATGGCTTATTTGGATTGTTACCAACATCTGGTGAAAACTTCATGTCAATAGCACCTTTGGAAATATATTTACTGAGAGAAATGTTGATGTGTTCAATACTTATTTCACCCGCTGTATATAAAGTGCCTTGCGAAAATATTCGCCCCCCCTTGAACTTTTCGACCTTTTGCCACATTTCAGGCATCAAACATAAAGATATGAAACTGTAATTTTTTGGGTATTTCAAACTTTTTAAACAAATAAAAAACAGAAAAATTGGGCGTGCAAAATTATTCAGCCCTCTTAAGTTAATACTTTGTAGTGCCACCTTTTGCTGCGATTACAGCTGTAAGTCGCTTGGGGTATATCTCTATCAGTTTTGCACATCGAGAGACTGAAATTTTTGCCCATTCCTCCTTGCAAAACAGCTCGAGCTCAGTGAGGTTGGATGGAGAGCATTTGTGAACAGCAGTTTTCAGTTCTTTCCACAGATTCTTGATTGGATTCAGGTCTGGACATTGACTTGGCCATTTTAACACCTGGGTATGTTAATTTGTGAATCATTCCATTGTAGATTTTGCTTTATGTTTCGGATCATTGTCTTGTTGGAAGACAAATCTCCCTCCCAGTCTCAGGTCTTTTGCAGACTCCATCAGGATTTCTTCCAGAATGGTCCTGTATTTGGCTCCATCCATCTCCCATCAATTTTAGCCATCTTCCCTGTCCCTGCTGTAGAGAAGCAGGCCCAAACCATGATGCTGCCACCACCATGTTTGACAGTGGGGATGGTGTGTTCAGGGTGATGAGCTGTGTTGCTTTTACACCAAACATAATGTTTTGGATTGTTGCCAAAAAGTTCGATTTTCGTTTCATCTGACCAGAGCACCTTCTTCCACATGTTTGGTGTGTCTCCCAGGTGGCTTGTGGCAAACTTTAAACAACACGTTTATGGATATCTTTCAGAAATGGCTTTCTTCTTGCCACTCTTCCATAAAGGCCAGATTTGTGCAGTATATGACTGATTGTTGTCCTATGGACAGACGCGCCCACCTCAGCTGTAGATCTCTACAGTTCATCCAGAGTGATCATGGGCTTCTTGGCTGCATCTCTGATCAGTCTACTCCTTGTATGAGCTGAAAGTTTAGAGGGACGGCCGGGTCTTGGTAGATTTACAGTGGTCTGATACTCCTTCCATTTCAATATTATCGCTTGCACAGTGCTCCTTGGGATGTTTAAAGCTTGGGAAATGTTTCTGTATCCAAATCCGGCATTAAACTTCTCCACAACAGTATCTTGGACCTGCCTGGTGTGTTCCTTGTTCTTCATGATGCTCTCTGTGCTTTAAACGGACCTCTGAGACTATCACAGAGCAGGTGCGTATATACAGAGACTTGATTACACACATGTAGATTCTATTTATCATCATTAGTCATTTACATCAACATTGGATCATTCAGAGAACATTACTGAACTTCTGGAGAGAGTTTGCTGCACTGAAAGGGCTGAATAATTTTGCTCGCCCAATTTGTCAGTTTTTTATTTGTTAAAAAAGTTTGAAATATCCAATAAATTTCGTTCCACTTCATGATTGTGTCCCACTTGTTGTTGCTTCTTCACAAAAAATTACAGTTTTATATCTTTATGTTTGAAGCCTGAAATGTGACAAAAGGTTGAGAAGTTCAAGGGGGCTGAATACTTTCGCAAGGCACTGTATATGCATTAAAGCAAATGGGTGTATGGTGAATGGCCAATATACCATGACTAGGGCCAGTTATTAGGAGTCAGGCAACGTGCAACAACATGTTTATTATACATGGGGTATATGGTTTCTAACACAGCTTCCAACCAATCTAATTTCAGGGTTTAAACCACACTGTTTATGATTTTGTACAATGGACAGAATGTTTATATAATGAACAAAAACTATGTAACCCACAATACACCATTGTGAGAGCATAAATGCTTCTTTTAAATTATCTGATACAGAACAGAATCTTTGGCACCTTTACTGATATAAATAATGTCTTTAATATGTTGTGGCAGCAAAGCATACCCCCCAAAAAAATTACACTACCACCCACGTTATGCTTTTCATAACAGCTCAGTACTGAGAAATGCAGTATTCGCCAGACATAACAGGACCTATGTTGTCCGACAATGTCAACTTTTTATATACACTGCTCTAAATAATTAAGCGAACACTCAACTCTCACATCGAGTCTTGATGACTAAAACATATTAGAGATCAAAATCTTTACTGTATTGAGATCAAAATGATGTAACAACGGTCAATGGAAACCGATATCACCAACTGATTGCGGGCTGGATTCAAACTCACCTAAAATCAAAGTAAACAATGGAAATCACAGGCTGTTCCAACTTGTGTGAATTTAAACTCATGATGCGAGTCAGTAGTGGGTATGGCCCTCACGTGCCTGTATGCACTTCCGACAATGTCTGGGCATACCTGATGTGACGGTGGATGGTATCTGGTGGGATTTCCTCCCAGACCTGGATATGGGCATCAGTGATCTCCTGAATAGTTTGTGACGCTACTTGGCAGCGTCAGATGCACCGATACATAACCTAGAGGTTCTAGAGGTTCTCAATTGAATTCAGGTCTGGGGAACATGAGGGCCAGTCAATGGCATCAATGCCTTCGTCATGCAGGAACTGCCTACACACGAGGTCTGGCATTTTCAAGCAACCCACTGTACTAGGGTAAGATCTGGCGATGGCCCTGAGGATTTCATCCCGGTACCTAACAGCAGTTGGCTAACACATGGAGGTCTGTGCGACTCTCCAAGAATATGACTCCAGAACATCACTGACCAACCGACAAACTGGTCATGCTGGATGATGTGGCAGTCAGCATAGCATTCACCACGGTGACTCCACTCTTTCACGTCTGTCACGTGCTCAGTGTGAACCTGCTCTCTTTTATGAAGAGAATGGGGTGCCAATGGCGGACTTGCCAATTGAGCTGCACAGTGCTGGGCTGTGAGCACACGTCCCACTAGAAGATGCACACCAGTAGCCCGCTGGAGATAATTTTGTAGGGCTCTGGCAGTGCTCCTCCTGTTTCTCCTCACACAAAGGAGCAGATACCGCTCCTGTGCTGGGTTGATACCCGTCTACGGACCTGTACAGGTCTCCTCATGAAAATGCATGTCTCCTGGTATCTCCTCCATGCACTTGAGACTGTATTGGGATACCTTGGCAAACCTTGCGATGGCACATATGGATGTGTCATCCTGGAGAAGCTGGACTAACTGTGTAAACTGAATGGGCTGCAGGTACTGCCCCATGCTACCAGTAGTGGCACGGACATTAGCAAAATGCAAATCTGAAGAAGAAACAGTCATGAAGGATAAGGAGAGAGCAATTGTCTGTGGTCACCACCTGCAAAACAATTCCCTTTTTTGGGGTTGTCTTGCTGTTGCCTCTATTGCACCTGTTGTCATTTTCATTTGCATCAAAACAGGTGAGATTCATTTAAAATTGCTTATGCTGGACAGATTGAGATCCCTGAAGTTTAATTCACTTGGTGTTACAGTATACTGTGATGTTAGTGTGTTACCATTTCTTTTGAGCAGTGTATATTTGTGAGGGGTATTTAAAAACAAATTACAGACATGACCTTATGTATGTAAAGGGGACAAAGTGTAAGGCCACAGACATCATACTCTACCAAAGAAACTGACACTTCAAAGGTGTTTCCAGGTATTTTTCAGCAAACTCTGTGGACATTGTATACAACATGGCTCAGGTCAGATGAAATCAAAACACTACATTCCATGTTATTGACCACATATCAAAGTTCAAGCATAAAGGTGGAAGAGTGATGTTTTCAGGATACATTACTGCACAAGGACCAGAGGGATATATACAGTACAATGAAATGAGCTATTTCTATGCAGGATTTTTATTATAAGCACACTTGTGTACGCTTCGCATTCCAGCTTATGCTTCAACCATACTACAAAGGTTGATACTGCTTCTATCCCAGTCGCTGACTGTAGCTGGCCTGTACATGCACTTGCACATGGCTGGTCAAACCCTGAACTCTTCATTGATATGATGCTGAGCCTTCAATCCACGGCTGACTTGGTGCCACATTTGTATTTTGGGACAAATTTAAAATGTAAGAATGTGTACATTACAAATTCTGCAACGTATGGTGCGGGATAAGCAGTGACATGTTTCCTATTTTCTAAGAAAAATAGGTGCTTTACAAGAGGCCTACTTGTATCATAAATGCAAATCATGGAAAATTACAAAAAGGGCAGCAACATGTTCACTCCCTTGGTTCCTCAGCCTTCCTTCTTCAGGAGCGGTTTGTTGGTGACAATTGACAACTACATAGGTAATATGTGTGTGTATTGGTGTGTGGGCTTCTGTGTTTGCACAAATACAGTATGTTTTTGTGTGGGTTTCCATGGGTGTGTACCGTATGTGTTTTGGTCTGCCTGTAGCAGGTATGGGAGTTGAGAGACAAAGTTATTACAGTAAGTCCACACAAAAATAGGTCTTTCTTGTTTTTCCTAACCCCAGAACTTTCAGTAACCTTAATGTTGATGCAGGAGAGTTGAGGTTTTGTTGGTCGAAAACCAAAATAGGGGGAATATGTGACTCCATATATTGTTATTTTGATGAATCATTATGGACAATGCCTTTTCAAATAAACAGCACTTGTAGACAAAATATGAATCATGACTTCTGGAAACACATTGTGATGTAATCAATTTCAGCCACACATTAAAATAAACTATGTAGCCTCACAGATTATAAAATACATCTATCAGAGATCCTGATAGGAAGTCTTTTGGTTTCAATAGGAATAAGGTCACTCAGGTAATTTAGTGAAGGATCTTTCCTACTATTTTGGATGATTGGAGAAGCAGTCTTAGGGAAAATGCTCCAGAAACTATCATTTTGTTTGTGATTTCACATACTGTAATTATTTACATACCCGGCCACTAAGCCACACAATGACTTCCCTATGCATTCAAGAGCTGTTTCTTTCACAAACACACACATTTGCTATTTCTCTCTTCAGACACATGTGTACACACACACACACACACACACACACACACACACACACACACACACACACACACACACAGGATGCAGACTGGAGATATGCCTAGTGATACACATTGCAAACCTTGGAGGAAGTACAGTGTGAGAGTGCGTGGGCCAAGCATAGTAAGCACTCTGCACGTGCACACACACACACACACACACACACACACACAAACGTGCACATACTTGCACAAAAACAGACACAAACTCAAGTACACTTCATATACATGTATACACACGTTAACAGCTTCGGGACATGCCTTTATTGGCATGTGACCACAACGATTGGCTGGTTTGCTTGGCTACCTATCCTTTAACCAAGTGATTGACAGGTTGAGTAAACTCCTTGCCACTCCCTCACCGGAGGCACTTGCCTATTGTCTGTGTGTTTTAAAGCATGCCAACTAAATGGCCGGCTATGTGCTGAAGCTCAACCACAACCAATGTCTGCTGTGTCCCATGCAACCAAAAAGCCACAACAGATGTTCAGTAATGTGAGCAGTTTGTTTTTAAGATTGTTATTTAAAAGTATGTAAAGAGAAACCTAATGAGTAACAGGAAAGTTACTACAGCTAAGAAGGCCACTGGGTGACAAAATATATGGTTTTCATTCAAACATGTATGTAAGCTAACCTTCAGATCGGTTGATGACTCAGAACTAGCCTGAGAGCTTTAACGCATTGGTATCACTATAAGAAAAAGAGCTATGAGAGATTGAAGATTGTGCAAATACTGCTAACTTTTGACTATTTTCTTGGTTTCTCATGCCACATGAAAGTAGGTTCACAAAAAAGAGTAGTGCTTCAATCTAGAATAAATTAGAAAGGTAATGGCTGACAAAGAAAAGTCTCTACATAGACAGGAAGGCCATATATGGGCATGCTGTGTTGACTCATCAACTAGCTGAGTAGGTTAAGAGATCTTTTCACTTCTTGTCAAATACAGAGGTCGAGTATGAGAGAGAAGAGGAGAAGGGAATGTGAAGGAGTGTGGAGAAAAGAGATATGAGTGAAAGGTGGAAACAAGTTTTACGGAAAAGTACCCTAATAGGTACTTTTCCTCGCCTACAGAAAAGCCTAATATTGGCTAATGTCACTTTTCAAAGGTTTCATCTTGTAGCTATGTGGACAACAACAGAAAAAGACCCCTTTTGTGTAGGTAACAGCTGAATGTGTACAGTAGGTTGGTAAGATAACACTGTAAGGTTTCTTGTACGCTATCTACTGTTTCTGATGCGTGAAGATTTTTTCCATCTTCTGTTTAGTTGCTTTGTTGTGTTATACTGTCTATCCATCCGTCTGTCATCTGTCTGCCTTATATGTTGCTGTGTATGTGCAGATTACACTTCTTTATTGTGATGTGAAGTGTGCAGGAACTACGCTCAAACATTTCCAGATTTACAATTCTGGTTGGCTAAAACAGCTACAGTACATTTATAGTCAATGATGACTACTGTGGATTGTCCCTGTAAAACAAACAACTAAAGGTAGTAATGTATTTAAGAGGATAGGCTGTCTTTTAGGGACAACATCTGTCCAGTCAACTATTGGTGGTGGAGAACTAGTGAAATAACGAGAGAACCCACAGTGCTCAACACCACCATCTCATCACGCTGGCTTCATCACACACCCATTAACCAAGGAGCCGCAACTGAGGCCGGCAGCAGGGGGAGCTGTCTGGCTTTGAAAATGTGGGGTTACCAGAGAGAGACCAGGAACTGAAAGAAAGATAGAAGAGAGAAAGAGCGAGCAGCGACAGAGTGGGGGGAGATCTGTGTCGCTCTGTCTGTCACAACCACCCAAACATTGGCACTTTGAGACAACTGGATTTCCAACTTCAAAGCCATGCATATCGCTTTGATGGGGTGGAAAATGTATTTCAAGTTTGAGTACCCCCCCACATCCCCATCCTTCTCCCTTCCAAAATAAGACCCTAAACTCTCCGGTTGGTAGGACTGTGGGGCCTAATTGATGCAGCTCATCCTGCCCTTCAAAGTACAACAGTTGATGACTACATTTAACAAGAGAAGGGGAAAAACGTCAGGGAGCATTCCATGTGCTTTTGGTAACCTAGTGGTGCGATGACTTTCACAGATTAAAGTGTCTGTGTGGGGCGTAATTACATTGGAAATCATAACACTGGTGTCTTAGTAAAGGAAAGTGTGACTGGAAGGGTGACCTATGACCGACCAACACATTTGAATAGCCATTCACAAGGATGTTGCTTTGAGCATGTAAACTTTGGTGAACAATCGATTCTTTGGTTTAGCAATTGAGCAACACTTTGCAAAGGTGGAAACAGAAGGGCTACCAATGATTTCACCTACATCTGTTTTAACCCTCCTCAATTGTAAGCAATATAGTAAGTCAGTATACAGATGGAAGGATTTTTTTAACTGTATTGTTCACAACAATTTTTAAAGATGATATAAGAGCAACAGTTGGTTAGAGAAATATCAACTAATTGATGTCATTGAGTCCTTTTGTGATGTAATTAGGATTTATGCATGAGGTCATACTTACCCCATTAGTCAAAGGTAGATGAATGGATCAGTGTTTTCTTATCGCCTAGTATGAAAGCCAAACAGGATTTTAGGTGCGGGTGGTATTGCAGGTATGACTAATTTGTGTTAGGAGTAATACAGAGTTGCGAACCTTGGAGAAAAAGTCAATAAGTTTACTTCACTCTCACAGCAGCAGCGCAATAATTGTTTTGAAATGATAACAATAAATATTGGCCAACCAATGGATCACTGTAATAACCATCATCCTAACACCCATTGCCTTTTCTTTCCTTCTTTATTGGTAGTTATTCTAGAAGGCACTGTGAAAATAACTCCAGAAAATCTCTAAAATATAAAATGCAGTACCACTAAATGTTATTTAAACATTTAGTTTAATTTCAAAGAAAGATGACTGAATCATAAATTGCTACTGACAATAATGCAATATGCACTTATACCATTTTTTTTAAAACACTGACATAATATCATCTGTTATTAAAGTTGCAATCAAAATTATTCAACCCCCATTGCAAATCAGGTTCATTTTCTAAATGTACAGACTTTCAGCTACTTGCAATGAACAAATCAAACGAAAGCAATTGAAATAGCTCAACACAATGAATGCTTCAAATGGTTTCCCCAGATTCAACTGCAAATGCAACTGATAATGACTTATCCAGTCTCAAAATTATTCAACCCCTTCATGGCAAGCATCTTTAGTACAACACCCTTTTGCTGTTATGACCTGATGCAAACGAGATGCAAAGCTAGACACCAGCCTCTGGCAGTGTTCTTGAGGAATCTTAGCCCATTCCTCATGAGCAATGGTCTCCAGTTCAGTAATATTCTTTGGTTTTGCGTGCTGCAACCGCCTTCTTCAAATCACACCAGAGATGGTCTATGTGGCTCAAGTCAGGTGAATGTGGTGACCACTGTAAAATCTTCCAAGATTTCTTCTGCAAACAAACCTTGGTGGAATTAGAGGTATGCTTGGGATCAGTGCTTAATTTGTAAAATCGAAGGTCCCGGAGCATATAGGCCCGCGAAAGGGAGAAGGATCCGTCAAGTTCAGAGGTAACGGAACAAATAGAAATCTGAGGAAAACAATGCAGCAGCTTAGTACACCCTTTCCTAGTGACGGGCATTCAAGGCTTCATTACTGTTCTTCAAGCAGCAGGATCAAGCTGTCAACACAAACTCAGAATTTACTTTGCAAAATAAAAGCTGTCACTGATATTTGACACAATGCAGTTAAAAATTTAATGATGGGCATTCAAGACTTAATTTCCTTTCTTCTAGCAGTAATATATTGCGCTGGCAGCAGTTAGGTTAAATATTTCCAAATAAACGTCATTGTTGAAATGCATTGCAATGTGTCTAATACCAGTCTGCATTTATGCAGTTATGCACACATGAAAATAGTAATGGGTAAAATGAGTTTACTCATTTTAATTCTTACTTTCCAATTTTACCAATTACAATTGCGGCCATTACAGGTCTGTATATGATAACTGTAATGAATTTTAGGCATTGCTTTTTAGTGTAACAAAACACTACATTTTGTAGGGAAAGATTATCTTATATGAAGCGCTTTTTACATATTTTTTTAAATGTCAAGAAATTGGTTTTATAGTTTTATAAACACGTTTCTGAAAGAGGAAGTATACTCTAACCAGAGAAATTCTACAACCCTAATAAAATTGTCACCATTCTCTTAATACATCCATGGAATTATGCCAGACCCATTCGCTTTAGCTCTGGATGTTTTTGATCCGGCCCTAAGTATTTTGAGGCTTACTTCCACAGCTTGCATATTGTCAATGAAACATGCACAGCAGAAACCAACGCTTCGTTTTTGAGAGCTTTATCCATTAAATTTGCACAGGATAGTTATGAAACTCATCAGTAGTAATAATAATTACGTCTGTACAGGAAAAAAACTTGTTTTACCTTGGTTTTCCAACATTATTCCTCGTTTGACTTCTAAGTTAATCACCACATTTTGTATTAAGTTCATTGTCTACTGAGTGTACCAAATGCAGGCAAACGTTACGGTTTCGACGCTTTGGTCTAAGCATTCACTTTTAGTGTTTTAGCAATTGGGAAAAACTGTAAATGATATTTAACTAACTTCCTTTATCCTTATTTTCTGAACTTTTATTTCTTTATTAGACAAAAAATGTTAGTTAGCTCATCGGGAATTTCACTGACATGGCAACACTGGTTTCAGCTCGTAGGAAAATTCTGCTCTTGCACTGACCCTGAAAATTCACCTAAAAATGCATTGAAAATGCAAGCACAAGATTTTTGTGGAACTTCAATGGGGAATAAAGACAAACAAGACAGATAACAACATTTAACACTACACAAACTGTAATTTATATTTTTTCATTTAGGTGATTAATATTTCATAGTGACACAGGTGCCGGATCCAATAAAATAGGTTCCGGATCCAACGCTGGAGGTGCCGGAACATGTTCTGGGGTGTTCCGGCTCAAATTAAGCCCTGCTTGGGATCACTGTCCTGTTGGAAGGTCCAGTGACGCCCAAGCTTTAGCTTCCTCACAGACGGCATGTTGTTATTTCCTAGGGTTTCCTGATACTTCAATTAATCCATCTAGTCTTCCACACGCTGCAGGTTTCCTGTGGCAGAGGATGCAAAGCAGCCCCAGAACATCAGAGGGCCACCACTACACTTGACTGTGGGCAGAGTGTTCTTTTCAGTATGGGTTTCATTCTTCTTCATCCAGACATACCGTGGATCCATTGTGCCAGAAAGTTCCAGTTCTTTCATTGCTCCACAGAACAGAATCCCAAAACCTCTGTGAGTCCTTTATATGATTTGGTGCATTTTGGAGCCGGCTTTTCTTGTGCTTTTGGGTCAGTACTGGTGTACTTCTTGGAAGTTCTGGCGTGGAGACCTTCTGCGTTTAGTATGTGCCAAACTGTACTCACTAAAACTTCAGTGCCTGTTGCCACCAAGTCTTGCTGCAGGTATTTTCCAGTCACTCTAGCGTTTTTCACAACCTGCCATCTCAGAAATCTGGTTGCAGCCATTGATAGCTATCTTTTTTGCCTCATTCGGGTAGTGTAAGCACAATTCCCTTAGTTATGAACTTGCAAACTATGCTTCAACTGGTGTCTCTGGGATCATTCAGTGCCTTTGCTATATTTTTGTATCCTGTTCCTTGTTTGTGAAGGGTGATGATCTCTTCTCTTAACTTTTTGGACCATTCTTTTGACTTAGCCATGTTTCTCACACGCAGTGAAACTTGACACTCAGCAAACCCCTAGCCAATTCAGGTATTTCATGTGTTCCAGTTCAAGTACACCTGATGCAACTAATGAAGTCTTTGATTAGTTGCATCAGGTGTGCTTGAGAGAACACCTGTTTTGCATATTTGTGCTGTTGTGAGGGATTCTATTCAGGGGGTTGAATAACTTTGAGACACAACATTCGTTGTGCTGAGCTATTTCAATTGCTTCTGTTGCTTAAAATATATCTATTATTTTACCAGATAAATATGACTAAGAACACATTCTAATTTTCAACCTCAACCTGGGAGCAATTAGGCCCTTGGTCAGACACAGAATGAAAGGTTTTTCAAAGCTGTCTCTGGGGTTCGACCTTGCAACCTAATGTTTGTTGGTCTAATTTCAGTACTAGGCTATGTTGAGACCTGTTGTAAGTATAATAATTATTATTAATTCAACTTATATAGCACTTTTCAAGGAACACAAAGTGCTTGACACCGGGAGGGGGAAAGCCCATCTCATCCACCACCAATGTGTAGCACCCACATTTTGTGCCAGAACGCTCACCACACATCAGCTATCAGGTGGAGAGGTGAGAAGTTATCTATGCCAATTAGGAAGGAGGGGGATTATTAGGTGGCCATGATTGAAGTGAGGCCTGGTTAGGAAGTTGGCCATGACACCAGGGTTAATTTTTAATGACCACAAAGAGTCAGGAAACCCCTTTAACCTCCCATCCGAAAGACGGCACCCTACGCAGGGCAGATGTTTCCATCATTACCCTGGGGCATTGGTACTGATCTATAGATTAGAGGAAAGAGTATTGGCCCTCCAACACCACTTCCAGCAGCAGTGGTCTCCCATCCAGGGACTAACCAGGCTTGACCCTAGTAGCTGATAAACACATTAGGCTAGTACTGTACATACTTTGTTTGCTTTTACAACACTGGCTAAAGTTAGGCCTCGAATCCCCAAACATCTAAATCCTGGGACAATTAGCAAAGAGTAGTGACTGTGTCTGGAGACAGATATATTAATCAATGCAAAATAATTAATACATGATATTCATATGTTACTAATACTCAGGCATAGGAGTAGAACTTGGGCAGTTCCCTGTTCCGTCTTTGTCAGTATAAGACACTTAACACCCTACACATGCCTTCGACCCTCATACCAGAATGTCCCCATGGCTTTGGTTTCAAAACCTTGCCAAACAACTGATGGTAAATATAGCCAAATGTGATGCCCTGTGAGTGTTTTTGACCATACCCAAAAGGGCTTTCAGTCACATAAACATCACCTGCCCTAAAAATGGAACAGTACCTGCTCTAAATTTAGATATTTCCATGTTTCCATCACAATGTTTAGAAATGAGTAATGAAGCTGTAAAACAGTATAAAAATTGGCTGGCTGTAGATTTTACAAAAGAGAACATAAGTAATAATAAAGGGTACACAACAAAGCAACATCTATGCCTTAGTTATGTCACTTAATTTACAACAAGTTTTTGATTCTGGCACAATGTTTTGATTCTGCAAGGTAGAGTAGGATTTTCCTTAATTCTCTGCTAAAACACTAATTTGCAGTGCTTTACACGTTGGCAAATTTTGTAACAAAGGCCACACTTTAAAGTGGTTGCACTGGCTAAACTAATGATGGCATCTCAAACTAAACACTCAAAAAAAATCCAAAAACAGTTTTTCGGTTGTCCCCATAGGGCAAACTTTTATGGTTCCCAGAAGAACACGTTTTGGTTACATAGTATAACCTCACCTATATGTATAGAACCCTTTCCTCTGAGGATGTTACCTGGAACCTAAAAGGGTTCTATATGAAACAGAAGAAAGTTCTTACTGGAATCAACAAGGGTTCCTATTGGATAACAGAAGAACACTTTATAGTTTAGAGTGCAGGTTTAATGTTCAACAACATTTTCCCATAAGAACTTTCTCATGGGAAAATACATGGACTGTGACACAATTCTCATCATTTTGGCTAAATAGGTACAATACTCTGTACACCACAACATTAAATTTGAAAGAAAACTATCAATATACACTCACCGGCCATTAGGTACACCTTGCTAGTACCAGTGTCCCCCTTTCGACATTTTACATTTTTGTCATTTAGCAGATGCTCTTATCCAGAACAATTAACAGTAGGTAAATCCCACCGGAGCAACTTAGGGTAAAGTGAATTGCTCAAGGACAGAGTCAGGAATCGAAACAGCAACCTTCCGACCTGGCTCCCTAACTACTGACACATCTTTTTCGCCCTTTTGACTTCAGAACTGCCTTTATTCTTCATGGCATAGATTCAAAGAGAAGTTGGACATATTTTATTATTGCGTCGCGCAGTTCTTGTAGATTTGTTGTCTTCTCATCCATGAAATATCACGTTCGACCACATCTCAAAGGTTCTTGAATGGATTGAAATCTGGTCACTGTGGAGGCCATTCGAGCACAGTGAACTCATTGTCATGTTCAAGAAACCAGTTTGAGATTATGTCATCTTTGTGAAATGGCACATTATCCTGCTGTAAGTAGCCATTAGAAAATGGGTACACTGTGGTCATAAATGGATGGACATGGTCAGCAACAATACTCAGGTAGGCTGTGGCATTTAAAAAATGCACAATTGGAACTAAAGGGCCCAAAGTGTGCAAAGAATATATCCCCCACACCATTACACCACCACCCCTAACCGTTGATATAAGGCAGGATTGATCCATGCTTTCTGGTAGTTTACACAAAATTCTCACAATACCATCTGAATGTCGCAGCCAGAAATTGAGACTCATCGGACCAGGGAATGTCTTTCTAATCTTCTACTCTGCCATTATTATGGTGGGCCCATGCAAATTGTACCTTCAGTTTCCTGTTCTTAGCTGACAGGAGTGGCACCCAGTGTGGTCTTCTGCTTTTGTAGCCCATTTGCTTCAAGGTTCAACGTGTTGTGCATACCTTGGTTGTAACAAGTGGTGGAGTTTCTGTAGACTTTTTTTCAGCTTGAACCAGTTTGGCCATTCTCCACTGACTGCTGCCATCAACAAGGCATTTTCACCCCAAGAACTGCAGCTCACTGGAGATGTTTGGGGCATGCATGGTGGCCTAGAAGGTTCTGGGTTCGAACCCCGGTCGTCCCGGGCCTTTTTGTGTGGTGTTTGCATGTCCCGGGCAGTGTCTGCGTGGGTTTCCTCTGGGTGCTCTGGTTTCCCCCACCATCAAAAACATGCAGGTTTGTACAGTCTGTGCATTCATTAATGTGCACTGTCCCAAATAAATAAATTAATATACTATGTTCTCTTTTTCGGACCATTCGCTGAAAAACCTTGAGATGTTTGCGCAGGGGAAATGCCAGTAGACCAGCACATTCTGAAATACTCAAACCAGATCGTCTTTTACCAATAACCATGTCACGTTCAAAGTCACTTAAATCACCTTTCTTCCCCATTCTGATGCTTGGTTTGAACTTCAGCAGATCGTCTTGACCATGTCTACATGCCTAAATGACCCATGTGATTGGCTGATTAGACATTTGCGTTAACAAGCAGTTGAACAGGTGTACCTAATGAAGTGGCCAGTTAGTGTATGCTGAAAGTGGAGAATTTCATCTTTATGAAATTTATTGAATAAACTGTGTAGAAATGACAACAGCTTTTATATATAGCCCAACAATTTTTAAAGGCTTAAAAGTAATTGGACAAATTCAAATAATCATTAAAGGACAATTCCGGCGCAAAATCAACCTAGGGGTTAATAATACAAGGGTACCGAGTCAACCGTTCTCTGGCATATGTTTTCATGCTAATTGAATGTGCCCAATTGTGAGTGAATAATTGTTTTAACACTTTGTTGCAAATCCTTTTCTGTCAATGACTGCCTGAAATATAGAAGCCATAGACATCACCAGATGCTGGGTTTCTTTCCTTGTGATGCTCTGCCAGGCATTTATCGCTGCTGTCTTCAGCTTCTGCTTGTTCTAGGCATATTTTGCCTTCAGCTGTGCCTTCAGCAAGTGAAATACATGCAGAATGCAGAATGTACCAAATAATATTTTTCACCCTAATGAGCGCTTGCTTCACTGGCAGTGACAACCCTTTGGAATTCATATTGACAGTTAACAACATTTTCCAAATGCAAATTCCACATTCGAAATCAAATCTAGACTTTCATCTGTTTACTTGTAAATTAACTAATGAAGAAATCACACACCTGGCCAGGGAAATGCTGAGCAGCCATTTGTCCAATTTAAACTTTAATAAGTGGGGACCCCACTCAGTTGAAGATGGAAGTTACCATACACTGAGTTTGAAGTCATTAAAACTAATTTGTCAACCACTAAACGTGTCATGTTAACATACTATAGATTTGGCAAGTCGGTTAGCACATCTACTTTGTGCATGACACAAGTCATTGTACCAACAATTGTTTACAGATAGATTATCCCATTAATAATTCACTATATATCAAAATTCCAGTTGGTCAGAGGTTTGCATACACTAAGTTAATGGCATGTTAAACACCTTGGAAGTTTCAGAACAATATGTGATGTGTCACAGATGGGTGGGTTGTTGGTGAAAAGATGAAGACCGAAGGCATATAGATGGTTGTTTGTAATTGATATGTAGACTTTTCCAAGAAACATACAGATAGCAGGTTGCAGGGTACCGCCGGAGCAAGTGCCCAACGAGTATACTTATAGCCTACTTTACAGTGGCACGGACACTGACAGCTTAACATACAAGTACAGAGCGTACAAAGTAAATTCCAAACTCCAGCGACTTACTTGTCACAATTTACTTGTATTGGATAGTCTTCAAACACAACAAACAGATATTTAATGACCGACACCTCTCCCTGCTTGGCTAAGCTTATATAGCACTACCTACAACTAACTTCACACATCTGACAGCAATACATAATCAGAACTTGAAGTAACAGCCTAAGCAGAGAGAGCTGTCAGGACCCTCTGGGGCGGTCACAAAATAACAATGCAATGCTTTGGAATAGAATAATAACACCAAACTCAGGCAGAAAATACACAATATAATACTAAATTACAAGGAGTCCATATTAAGTTAATGTCATGCCAGCCCACACTGGGCTTGGCATTACATTATGGCTTTATCAATCAATAAAATGTATTTATTCATTAGTCAACACTACAGCTGGCATTCTATTGTTTGGGGAATTTTTATAGCATTGTAACACAAACAATCCAAGAGCACAGGAATCATCTGTGAGGAGAAGATTTGCAAGTGCGAAGAAGCAGCCTGAATGCAATGAGAAAGGCTGAAGTTGAGAGCAGGAAATCTATCCAAGCAACAACATATCTCCAAGTAGGAAGTTTGAGCACAAGCAGAGTAGTGACTACTTGAGTGTGAGAGCAAGGTTTTGAGGGAAATTATTACTAAATCTTTCCCTGTGTCATTTCACATGTTTACACATAACTTAATTTCTGAACATATTTGTTTTGGTTTCTTTGTATATATGGATTATTTGGGTTGTTATCAACATCTGGTGAACATTTCATATCAATAGCACCTTTGGAAATATATTTACTGAGATAAATGGTGACGTGTTCAATACTTATTTCACCCGCTGTATAAAAGTCAGACTACGGTTTGCAACTGCACATGGGTACAAACATTGTACTTTTTGTAGAAAGGTCCTCTGGTCTGATGAAAAAAAATAGAACTGTTTGGCCATATTGACCATAGTTATTTTTGGAGAAAAAGGGGGCAAGCCAAAAAAAACACATTCCAAATATGAAGCACGGGGGTGGCAGCATTATGTTGTGGGGGTGCTTTGCTGCAGGAGGGACTGGTGCATGTCACAAAATAGATGGCATCACCAGGAAGGAAAATTATGTCGATATATAAATAGGGCTGGGACGGTTACCGCATTACCACAATACCACGGTCACATGACGCCTACCGCGGATCTGAACTTGTCACCGTCATCATCGCAAAAAAAACTTTGGCCTCCATCAAAAGATGGAGCAAAATTGGGGCTACACATTTTACTAAAGCAGAAAATACCGACGTATTAGAAACAAAAGCAGAACCTCAGTTTTTAATTGCATGTGAAATGGCCATACCTATACGCATAACCGTTCCCCTGGCAACACTACTATGCCAGCAACGCAAACTCTGATTTTAGTTTTTTTTTTAAATAATAGCAGTTGGTTTAATGCATTACAATAATCATTGTTAATTCATAATAAAGCTAGTGAATTGTAACCAAATGCAATGGTATTGTATGTAAAGAAACAACAGAAGTGTGTGATAGCAAAAATAATTGAACATGTTTTAATAAGTTTTTATTAAAACAGTAATTCATACGTTGTACACACAATTTGATTGATTATATTGTCATTGTCTCGTGTGACACGATTACATTAACTAGAGTCTGTTTTATCCAACAATAGACTAATTTTAAACAACACATGAACATGGACCGACTCCCAACTTATTGTGGGAAGCTCGTGAAAGGCTACGCAAAAGATTTGTCCCAAGTTAAACAATTTAAAGGCAATGCTATCAAACACTAATTGAGTGTATGTAAACCTCTGACCCACTGGAAATGTGATGAAAGAAATAAAAGCTGACAAATCATTCTCTCTGCTATTATTCTGACATTTAACATTCTTTAAATAAAGTGGTGATCTTAACATACTTACAAAAATGAATTTTTACCCTGATTGAATGTCAGGAATTGTGAACAACAGAGTTTCAATGTCTTTGGGTAAGGTGTAAGTAAACTTCAGACTTCCACCGGAAAAAAGAGTGCTTTACTTCCTAAACTGTTCATCCGGTTTGGATGGAAATACCCTCAAATTGAATCTGAAAGTCTGCACCTTGTGCTCCTATTCAATATTTAATTTCAACTCCCATAATGCTGTACAGTAGTAGACATCGGAAATAATTGTAACTTAAGTCAGTGTCCAACTATTTATGGAACTTACTTTAAGTATCTACCAACTCAACACAAATTTTCAGAGTGATTCTGGCCCGAATTGACATATTTGTTTCAGGTTGTTTAAGATTCAAGTATTGTTTTAAGACTGCAGGTGTAATTGCAATTTCTTGTGCCCCGGTTACAACTCCATTAATGCAGTTCAAAATATCAAAAATAAAAACTGAAGTGCAAAGTGATGTGCAAAAGAAAATAGATAATCAAGCATAATATAAACTCAGCAAAAAAAGAAACGTCCTCTTACTTTCAACTGCTGTAATTTCTCAGCAAACTTAACATGTGAACATTTTTGCATTAACATAAAAAGATTCAACAACTAAGACATGAACTGGACAAGTTCCACAGACATGTGACCAACAGAAATGGAATGTGTCCTTGAACAAAGTAACAGTCAGTATCTGGTGTGGTTACCAGCTGCATTATGTACTGCAGTGCATTTCCTCCTCACGGACTGCAACAGATTTGCCAGTTCTTGCTTTGAGATGTTACCACACTCTTCCACTAAGACACCTGCAAGTTCCTGAACATTCTTTTTCAGGAATCGCTATAGCCCTCTCCCGCCGATCCAACCAGTCCTAGACGTGCTCAATGGGATTGAGATCCGGGCTCTTCGCTGACTATGGCAGAACACTGAAAATCCTGTCACACACAGAACAAGCAGTATGGCTGGTGGCATTGTCATGCTGGAGGGTCATGTCAGGATGAGCCTGCCAGAAGGGTACCATATGAGAGTGGAGGATCTCTTCCCTGTAATGCACACTGTTGAGTTTGCCTGCAATGACAACAGGCTCAGTCCGATGATGCTGTGACAAACTGCCACAGATCATGACGGACCCTCCACTCTAAATGGATCCCGCTCATTCCTTAGATGATACAGGCAAGTCCAACCATCAACCCTGGTAAGACAAAACTGCGACTCGTCAGTGAAGAGCACTTTTTACCAGTCCTGTCTGGTCCAGCAATGGTGGGTTTTTGCCCATAAGCAACGTTGTCGCTGGTGGTGTCTGGTAAGGACCTGCCTTACAACAGGCCTACAAGCCCTCAGTTCAGCCTTTCTCAGCCTATTGCAGACAGTTTGAGCATTGATGGAGGGATTGTGCATTCCTGGCGTAACTCGGGTAGTTGTTGTTGCCATCCTGTACATGTCCACCAGGTGTGATGTTCGGATGTACCGATCATGTTCAGGTGTTGTTACACATGGTCTGTGAGCTGTCCTCAGCTGCACTTTCTGTCTCCCTGTAGCACTGTCTTAGGTGTCTCACAGTACAGACATTGCAATTTATGTCTCCTTGCAGAATGCGTATGGCAAGTTCACCCAAGGTGAGTAGGGACCCTGGGCATTTTCTTTTGGTGTTTTTCAGTCTGTAGGAAGGTCACTTTACTGTCCTAAGATTTCATAACTTTGTCCTTAATTTTTACCATTTTACCATTTAATTGAGCAAAAACTGT
Organism: Umbra pygmaea; assembly: GCA_016801145.1. Classification (NCBI taxonomy): domain Eukaryota; kingdom Metazoa; phylum Chordata; class Actinopteri; order Esociformes; family Umbridae; genus Umbra; species Umbra pygmaea. The sequence continues at coordinate 12,841 of JACXGM010001772.1, read as the reverse complement.
AAGCATTTAGCGTTTTAACGACTGTTCCACAGGTGCATGTTAATTAATTGTTCTTGGTTCATCAAATAATCACGGAAAACATTATTTAAACCCTTTACTATGAAGATCTGTAAAGTTATTCAGATTTTTACAAATTTTCTTTCAAATACAATGTCGTGAAAAAGGGACACTTCTTTTTTGCTGAGTATATTTATACACACACATGTATTTATAAAATATGATGTTCTGAAACACTCACATTTCCCATATCAGGACATGTACTAGACCTAACTTACCTGACCAAGTCAGTCATACAGGAGCCAACCACCACCACATCGAAAGCCTCCTCTGTCATAGTCTATTGAAAATAAAGAAAGAGGAATACATTGATATTTTATATTTACTTGCTTGAAGGGAAAAAAAATACTTAACATTTTCACATATAGCTTTAATCGGGAAACAAACTTTTACATAAAATGTAAATTAGCCATCTGAGTTTGGTCTGCAGTTTCATGTGGCAATACCATTAAGTCTGAGAAACAGAAATAAACAAATTGGTTGTTACTTTACAGGCATTCCCCAAATGTGAACATATAACATGGTCATAATGTTTGCCAGTGTACACATTTTGCCATTAACCTAAGGGAAATTAGTGCAGTTTCTACTACAGTGCCTTGCAAAAGTATTCTGCCCCCTTGAAAATTTCAAAGTTTTGCCACATTTCAGGCTTCAAACATAAAGATATAAAACTGTAATTTTTTGTGAAGAAGCAACAACAAGTGGGACACAATCATGAAGTGGAACGAAACTTATTAGACATTTCAAACTTTTTTAACAAATAAAAAACTGACAAATTGGACGAGCGAAATTATTCAGCCCCTAAACTTTCAATGCAACAAACTCTCTCCAGAAGTTCAGTGAGGATCTCTGAATGATCCAATGTTGACCTAACTGACTAATGATGATAAATAGAATCCACCTGTGTATAATCAAGTCTCCGTATAATGCACCTGCTCTGTGATAGTCTCAGAGGTCCGTTGAAAGCACAGAGAGCATCATGAAGAACAAGGAACACACCAGGCAGGTCCGAGATATTGTTGTGGAGAAGTTCAAAGCTGGATTTGGATACACAAAGATTTACCAAGCTTTAAACATCCCAAGGAGCACTGTGCAAGCAATAATATTGAAATGGAAGGAGTATCAGACCACTGTAAATGTACCAAGACCCGGTCGTCCCTCTAAACTTTCAGCTCATACAAGGAGTAGACTGATCAGAGACGCAGCCAAAAGGCCCATGATCACTCTGGATGAACTGCAGAGATCTACAGCTGAGGTGGGCGAGTCTGTCCATAGGACAACAATCAGTCGTATACTGCGCAAATCTAGCTTTTATGGAAGTGGCAAGAAGAAAGCCATTTCTGAAAGATATCCATAAAAAGTGTTGTTTAAAGGTTGCCACAAGCCACCTGGGAGACACACCAAACATGTGGAAGAAGGTGCTCTGGTCAGATGAAACCAAAATTGAACTTTGTGGCAACAATGCAAAACGTTATGTTTGGTGTAAAAGCAACACAGCTCATCACCCTGAACACACCATCCCCACTGTCAAACATGGTGGTGGCAGCATCATGGTTTGGGCCTGCTTTTCTTCAGCAGGGACAGGGAAGATGGCAAAATATTATGGGAAGATGGATGGAGCCAAATACAAGACCATTCTGGAAGAAAACCTGATGGAGTCTCCAAAAGACCTGAGACTGGGACGGAGATTTGTCTTCCAACAAGACAATGATCTAAAACATAAAGCAAAATCTACAATGGAATGGTTCACAAATAAACATATTCAGGTGTTAGAATGGCCAAGTCAATGTCCAGACCTGAATCCAATCGAGAATCTGTGGAAAGAACTGAAAACTGCTGTTCACAAACGCTCTCCATCCAACCTCACTGAGCTCGAGCTGTTTTGCAAGGAGGAATGGGCAAAGATTTCAGTCTCTCGATGTGCAAAACTAATAGAGACATATCCCAAGCGACTTACAGCTGTAATTGCAGCAAAAGGTAGAGCTACAAAGTATTAACTTAGTTAAAAAAGTTTGAAATATCCAATAAATTTCGTTCCACTTCATGATTGTGTCCCACTTGTTGTTGATTCTTCAAAAAAAATTACAGTTTTATATTTTTATGTTTAAAGCCTGAAATGTGGCAAAAGGTCGAAAAGTTCAAGGGGGCCAAATACTTTCGCAAGGCACTGTATTTCAGAAAAATGTGCAGGTTTTTAACTTATATCATGCAATGCTACAAAATGTTGCCATATGGTGGATCTGTTCTAATAATAGGAGCTAAAGTAAGGACTATTGAAAGAAATGTATAAAAAAGGTATAAAACAACACTTAATCCTAAACTATACTAACTGCTGGGAACATTTCAGGTGACGGCATATCATACAGAAACTGCAATCAATAGAAATTAAAGTATTTTTACATTACCATGAACTGACTAGATCCAAGGTAAAAAGAGAGCCTTAATAGCTCTGTGTTGGACAGGTACCAATCTGAAAGGGCCGACTATTTCAATGCCAAAGTGTGTGACTAAACTGGGCGCAGAAAAATCTTTCATTAATTCAATCCTCGGTGTGTATCTGAGTTAATGCTTGTTGGTTAATCTCTTCAAATCTCCTCCTAGGCAGCAGAAGGCTCGGAAAGCCTGGCCGCTGGCTCTAGTACAGATACATTCTCCCACATCTCTGAGCATATTGTTTTCTTTAGCCATGGCTGTTAGATGTTCTAGCCCCATTCTAACCCTTATTTTAGCAGATTAAAATTTGAGCAAGCATGTCAGACCACTCAACACAGTGATGATGCTTTCAAATGAATATTTATGTGTAGAATGGGTCAACTTCTCAGCCTACAACTTGGTCTTTCTTAAGAAAATAAAGGGAGCAAAAATGTTGTTTTTGACCTTCATTAAACACACTGAAGGTGGTACGAAAGATGAAAGAGTGTATGACTTCCTTGACAATGAGTCAATAATGTATATTTCAACATGTGTGATGGGGGAAATGATGTCACTAAAAAGTTGATTCAACAAATCAAGAAACTGACAAGACTCCATGCATGAAAGGCTTATGACTGTATTGAAAAGAACGGTGGCCATATTCGTCACTGATTTGTTTTAAAATGTCAGAAAGGTTTATTAGTAAATTTTGAGTTGTTTATTTATTATTCTCACTTTAACAGATGAAAATCAACAAGTGAGATGGGAAACTTTTTGTTTTTCATTTAGTTGCATAATTATTCTGCACACTAGTTGCCCAACAATTTTGCACACATAGATATTATCCAAAGAAAGCCAAGACCTTAATTTTTATTTTTTAACTATTTAGGTTTGGACTGATTTATAAAATTTTGAATTGGCCGAGAGCACTACAGTTGTTCAATAATAAATTGATTAATCCTCAAGAATACAACTTGCCTCATAATTGTGCACACATTATAGAATGCAAGAAACAATATGTCCAGTATAATGAAGAATCACAAACAGACACAAAACCAATCTTTCTCATAATAATGGTGGTTCTGTAAAGAAAATTTAAACTGTCCATCAACAGCAGGCTATGATCCAAACACATGATAGATACACATGTAAACAATAACATATTTAGTATATATACACTGTAAATACACTGTAAAAATAACACGCATCACTGAAGTGCTAACAAATGCTAAATTGTTAAAGATGCTAACTAGCATGCTAAATTCTAATGCATTCTGAATTGACATGCTAAGGAATTAAAATTAATTTATTATTGATCTTTCATTCAAAATATTTACAAAAATCTAGCCCTTAAAGGTACAATATGTAATATTAATCAAAACAATAACAAAATACATACTTTGCATTAAAAGCAAACATCACTATATATATATTATATATATTTCTTAGTTGTGTACTGACATTATCTTAAATGTTTCCACTAACTTTCAAATCCAGAGAAATTTGTAATATAATTCGAAGACACGGGACGTTTCATTTTGTCGCCCGTAAATGGCGTCATATAACCTGTGACTGCTCTGGTTGTTCTAACTTTCAGGGAGCCGCCAAACATAACGTGAATAAAGTTATATTTTTTTAACAATATATTACTTTGTCAGTGAACCTTTTTTCTGCCGGAGACGCTAGATTGGAAGGTTGTCATTGACGACAATAACAAAACCCATGATCCCACGCAACCTCCCGACGTCATCCAAGTACATCTTTTGCTATTGTTTTGATTGAGAGCCCCCTGGCGGCCAAAAATTACATATTGCACGTTTAAAGGAAGTAAAACAATTTAAAGAAAAAAAATAAGTATGTCTGACCTCAGGGGCATTGGATCAGAGGGAGACATTCTTACAGGCTTTATTACAGAAACTTCCTAGCTATCTAAATAAAAAAATACAGTGGTCAAATACTATATAACAGACTCCGTCACAGAACCTGTTGGTGCTAGAGATTCCATGTGTTAACTCTGAGTTAGGTAAAACTGCATTTGAATAACCTGCCCCACACTCATTCACCCTTCCTGCCAAACAAGCACTTGTGAAAATGTCCATCCTCCCTATGATTGACTTTGGTGATGTTGTCTACAGAACTGCTTCAATCTCTCTTCTCAAGAAATTGGATGTAGTATACCACAGTGCCATCCGTTTTGTTACCAATGCCCCATAAAACACCCACCACTGCAACCTCTACTCACTAGTTGGATGGCCCTCGTTACACACCCGGCGCCTGAATCACTGGTACCACCTCATCTACAAGTCCTTACTAGGCAAAACACCACCTTACCTAAGTTCATTAATATACATAGCATCACCCACTCTCAACCTGCGCTTGAGCAGGTATATCTCCCTAGTCGCTACAAAAGCCTGCACCTTATTTGACCGCCTCTCCTTCTAATTCTCCACTGCTAACGATTATAACAATTTTTTAAAATCCTGGAAACTCCAGTCCACTGTCTCCATCACTAACTTTTAAAGCATTACTTTCAAATCTACTGACTGACCGCTGCACATGTTGACTCTCACTCTACGCCCTCTTTTTGCCCATTTCTGCCCTAGCGCACTGAACAAAGCCTTAACGCATCTTGCACATATTCAACTGCACAGTTGTCTTTGTATAATTTGCACATAACCATTTTCAGCCATGTTCATCATGTTACCTATCCTAGTGTTATATCTCTTGTACTGCCACTTTACATTCCAATAATCTACCTCTCTATTTTAGAACATATTTGCACTGAATGTACAGTATTTTTAGTCTAACTGAATACCATTTATATGTGTAACTGCATACTTGAATGTTTGTATTCATGTCCAATGCACATTCCACCTTATCTTGGCCAGTTTGTGATTGCAAATGAGAACTTGTTCTCAAACAATTAACCTCCCTAAATAAAGTTGAAATAAGAATAAAACTCATGGAATGATATCCAGGACGCACTTAAAGATACAGGTTTAGTTCCTGTATGCCATTTTAAATGTATTTTACCATTAACTGTGAATGTTTCTTGTAAAGTTTGTTTTTATTATGCAAGTGTTTTATTTTTTTAGCTAGGTTTATTTAGTTGGTGTTTTGTTTCAATTTTTTTATCACAGGGCCCAACTGTAAAAGATACAATGGTCTCAGCTTGTTTCACTTTTATAAATAAAGGTTAATATTATTGGAAGCAGGTCATGTGGTCCCCCCCAGTAATAAGTACATTTTTCAAAATATATCTTGTGTGTCCCTCAAATATAAAACTCACTCCTATGCACTTGTCTGACCCATCGTTCACAAGGGACTATTCATCTAGTGAAATGTTGCCACTCAACTCAAGATGACTCAACTCATTAACATCTTGCACGCTGCTGAAAGAATGATCAACATACTGTATAGGGTCTCAGCTGTAGAACTGACCAGAAAGGTGCTCACTGCTGGTCTCTTATTGACTCTAGTGCTTAAGTTCATGGTAGTAGTAGAAATAGTGTTTAACTCATGACGTTTTTTAAGATGTTTCTTCTCACAATTCTTGTACTTGAGTTACACAGAGCTACTTGGTGGTCACACCCACAACTTCAACATTTATGCTTGTAGGTCCTAGGAATACTGTCTGCTGATTGGCTAATAGGTAATTATTTCAGGCATACTGTATTTCAACCATAGATTGTATAATTACTGGATATAACCATGTGTGATGTCACTTATTGGTTTGTTAAGATCTGATTTGGGTCATCGAATTTGCCGTTGCAAATTGTGGTTGCGGATGTGATGATTTTAGATGAGAGGGAGGAGTACTCTAGGTAGCTAACTGATATTAATTGGGATGCTAACAAACTAACCAGAGCTGGACATTTACTTGAGTAAAAGTACTTTTCTGAGTAACTCTGAGTTCACAAGTTTTGGGAAGTCCCTACTTAAGACCAAATTGATCAGGTAAAGGTAGTTCATATCTTAACAGTAACCTATAAAACAATTAGAAAGAGTAAAGAAAAGATCAATCATGGTCACTGGTAAGATGTGAACTCCTTTTACCTGATCAAATTTGTCTTAAGTAGGGACTTCCCAAAACCTGTGAACTCAGAGTTACTCAGAAAAGTACTTTCACTCAGTACTTTGTCCACCTCTCGAACTAACAGTATTAAAACAAAATGTAAAACAAAATGTAACATTACTTACCGGAAAAAGTGAACTGCCAACACATTTGAGTGTTTTGTCATACAACCGAATGCCATAGCCATGCCCTAAACGCCCCTTTTCTTTATCGCCAATTTTAAAATCAACGAGACCATAATTCAAAAAATTAACATCATGATAAATTGCAGAAGGCTTAAATCTAGCGATTGAAATCATATACTCATTATGAAAATGATTATTACCTCAGTAAACCAAGTATATTATGTCTCTCATTCTCATAGACTATTACAGAAACCAAGCTCTTTTGCAACCAGGCATATCGCCCCCAGCTGGAATTCAGACAGAATGCAGGTTTAAGGCACTTCCTCATTTGCGTCAATTTGCCAAAACGGATGCTCACCCTGTGATTTCAACTAAATAAAGAAAGTTGCTGCCTTGAATTGCAGATGAGCTAGCATTTTTTACCAGTTGAATTATTCGGCGGGAATCACAAGAGTGTGTTGTATTGTTTTTTCCTATTTTTATTTTTTTATTTAACCTTTATTTAACCAGGTGGGCACGTTGAGGTACAGACAACAAGAAGTTACACGACAAGGAGTGCACAATAAATAGTAAAAACAGAGAATAAAACAGTGAATGTACAATAAATAATACAGTGTGCAGGTCAAACAATAAGGCATTTGTACAAGTAGTGCAACAGATGTCGATACAAGGAGGTAGAGGATTGGTGAATACAGTTGCTTGGCGCTGTACAATACAGACAGTTATAGAAGAAAAAATGAAGAGTAGGGGCTGAGGTAGATGGGTACAATTGTTGAGGTACAAAGTGGCTGTGCGTAAATAACACTATGGTAAGTGGCATAATGACCGGGACTGTGGGAGGTGGAGTGTGCAAAATATACAGAGACAACTATGCTGGTCAGATTGTGCAAAGTGCCTAACGACAGAAGAGGGTTGGGTGGGATAAACATGTGCAGTGGTCTGACAGTAGATTAGTTAGTAGTGCTTTGAAGGTGGTTAGCGGGACAATGGATTCAAGCTTCAGGGATTTTTGTAGAAAATTCCAATCATTAGTAGCAGAGAATTGGAAGGAGAAACAGCCAAAGGACGTGCAGGCTTTAGTGGCAACCAGAGTTAGAAACCTGCTTGAACGCAGATTGAGAGATGGTGTTGCTCTGGAGATTAATGATCTTAGGTAAGGTGGGGTTTTGCCTAGGAGACACTTGTAGATTAGATGATACCAGTGTGTTTGACGCCGGGTGTGTAGTGAAGGCCAGCCAATTAGTGTATAGAGACTGCAGTGGTGGATGTTATATGGAGCATTGGTGACAAATTGGATGGCGCTGTGGGACAAAACATCTAATTTTCGAAGTAGAGAGATTGGTGCAGCTCTGTAAATTACATCCCCAAAGTCTAGTATTGGAAGGATGATCATTTTAACAAGGGCAAGTTTGGCTGGAAAGGTGAATGAGGCTTTATTACAAAATAGGAAGCAGATCCTGGACTTAGTTTTTGATTGGAGCTGGTTGATGTGGGTCTGGAAAGAGAGTGAAGAGTCTAACCAGATACCTAGGTATTTGTAGTGGTCTACATATTCCAGCATGGACCCGTCAAGTGTGGTGATATTTGGTGGGCAGGCAGGTGCAATGTGTGATCGTTTGAAGAGCATACATTTTGTTTTATTAGGATTTAAAAGTAGTTGGAGGCAACGGAAGGAGTGTTGTATGTTATTAAAGCTTAATTGAAGGTTTTTTAACACAGAGTCCAACGTTGGGCCAGATGTTTAAAGAGTGGTGTTATCTGCATACAGGTGAATCATAGAGTCACCTGCAGCAAGAGCAACATCATTGATGTATACAGAAAATAGAGTCGGCCCGAGAATTGAACCCTGAGGCACCCCCATAGAGACAGCCATAGGTCTGGAGAGTAGGCCCTCTGACTTGACACAATGAAATCTGCCTGAGAAATAATTTGCGAACCAGGCTAGGCAGTCAGTAGAAAAACCCAGGTTCTTTAATCTATCAATGAGGATGATGTGATTGACAGAATGTACAATTTTCATATAAAAACTCTTTCATTAAAAAATGAAAAGGTCGCTGCATGTAAAATAGGTAATGGAGATCGTAAATTGCGGCAAATAAGAATTGGTTCTTAGTCAACGTGCCTGGTTAAATAAAATAAAATAAACAACTGTCTTTAATAAGTATACATGAGTGTTTATCTCCATTTTCATTCATTTAAAAAGAGAAGTTAGCTAGCTGCTATAAGCATTATACTAGGCCTACAGTGGCAAACTAACTAGTAGCTGGTAGGTACATTTGGACAAGGCATGAAGGACATGCACAGCAATTTGCAGAATATTACTTTCGTGTTATTGACTTGAGATGATGTGAGCTTTGTGACACTGCACAATATCCTGCTGGAAGTAGTCATTAGAAGACTGGCACACTGTGGTTATAAAGGGATGGACATGGTCAGCAAAAATACTCAGGTAGGCTGTGGAATTTAAACAATGGTCAATTGGTACTAAGGGGCCCAAATCATGCCAAGATAATATCCTATACTATACACCATTGTATCACCACCCTGAACTGTTGATATAAGGCAGGATGGGTCCACACTTTCAGGTTGTTTATACTAAATTCTGACCCAAACATCTGAATGTCACAGTAGACCAGGCAATATTTTTCCAATCTTCTATTGTCCAATTGTGGTGGGCTCATGCAAATTATAGCCTTGGTTTCCTGTTCTTAGCTGACAAGAGTGGCACCCGGTGTGGACTTCTGCCGCTGTAGCCAATCTTTTTAAGGTTCGATGTGTTGTGCATTCAGAGATGCTGTTCGGCATACCTTGGTTTTAGGATGTGGTTATTTGAGTTACTGTTGCCTTTCTATCAGTTCAAACCAGTCTGGCCATTCTCCTCTGACCTCTACTTTCAACAAGGCATTTTTGACCAGAAAACTGCCACTCACTGGATATTTTCTGTTTTTCTGACCATTCTCTGTAAACCCTGGTTGTAGGGAGAAATCCCAGTAAATCAGCACTTTCTGAAATACTCAAATCAGCCCGTCCTGCAACAATAACCATGCCACATGCAACAACCAACCATCAAATTTCTTCTCCATTCTGATGCTTGGTTTGCACAAATCGTCTTGACCATGTCTGCATGCCTAGCAGAATTGACTTGCTGCCACGTGATTGGCTGATTAGATATTTGCATTTAAAAGCTGTTTAACAATTGAATCTAAAGAGCTGGCCGGTAACTGTACTTCTCTACCTTATAATCTAAATATCCTGCATTCTGTATTTTGTACTTTTGGTTAGTTCATGTGTAACTATAAGTTGTCTTGCACCATTACCCTTTCTCTTGGCCATGGTCGCCGTTGCAAATGAGATTTCAATCCGCCTACCTGGCTAAGTAAAAGTGAAATAAATATATAAACTCCCTAATTGCTGTAATTAGCTTGCTAACGACACTCCTATAAATGTTATTGCATTTTTTGAAAAAAGGATTGTATAACGTGCACATCGCATAATAACACATTACCCAATTATCTGTGTCCAGTTCTGTTCGTGTTGTACGCCTAACAGATAAAGTGAATCAGTGCTGTATCTGAATGGCTACAGACAAAAATCGATTTTACACATTGAAAAACATGACACCTCCGGATTGTTCCGACTTGTGTAATGCCTTATTTGTTAAGAATAAATATTGTAACCGAATAAAAATTTGAAGGAAAATTATAGAATTATTCCAATTTATAAGAATATGATTAATATAACATATACATTCAGACAATGATACATTGGCAGATTAAGAAAACAACATGTGTCTGTACCGGCAAATATAAGACCACCTATAATCTTTAAGGTCCACAAAGGACCACAAAACATGTACCGGAAGATATGTTGTAAACATTAAAATTTACCGTTAATATTTTTGGATTTTCCGTACAGTAAGGATAATATTTTCCGATTTTGGGCAAATGCAGAATTTGTAATTAATTAGCTAATGTAGAAGGTCTGATAGCTAGCTAATTATTAAATGAAAAGTCTCCATTACTGTAGCTACTGTACTGCTTAATTAACTATTTAGCTTCTCCTGCTAGCAAGCTAACATGATAAACTTTTGGGCAACAACACACAACAGTAGCAACTGTAGCTAAACTAACATTACAGAACCATCTTTCCAAAAATATTACATTGGTCATTAACTTGCCTAGAATTAATGTCGCATTCACATGGAAACCTAGCTAGAATAGTTGTTGTGTTTCACATAATATGGCTAACACATAGCTAGTAATAGTATGGTGCCAGCTACCTCTTGTCTTTTAATAAGTAACTACAGTATATGTCAAAATACAACACGTAAACAGATTGATTGTAAATTATGCACTGTGCTATTTTTGTATATTTACCAGAAATACTAACTAAATTGTAAACATAAAACACTCAGGTTCTGCATCTTGTAACTACTTTGTTGTGAAGTCAATAATGCTTGTTGTCTCTTTTCAGAGACCGTGTGTAAGATGAACAACATGTCCCCTGAGGTGGCACTGAACCGAATCTCTCCTGAGCTTCGCCCCTTACTGTGCAGTGTGGTGCGAAATGGTAGAGTGGGCCTTGACTCCACCAACTGTCTGCGCATCACAGACCTCAAAACTGGGTGAGTTTTAATGCTGTGTCCATTCAAAAGGTGTCTGAAACGGAAACTGTCCATCAAATGCAAAAAAAAACTGAAACAAAAGTTTGTTGATCCTTGCCTGGATGAATTTCATAGTATTGCTTTCAATACCCTGATTTCTTTGAGATAAATATTGTAGGAGCTCAGTGGCATCCATCCATTAGATTATGCTTTTTTGTATTGCTTTATCTGTGTGTCAACTTGACCTGAAATGTACCCTAAACTAATTACCATGATTGCCATCAAGCAAAGTAATACTACAATACTATTGCTCTGTTTTATATCTGTAACCGAAATGTCACCCTTTTACCAAATCTTTAGATGCACGTCTCTGACTCCAGGACCATGTTGTGATCGCTTTAAACTTCACATCCCCTATGCTGGAGAAACTCTGAAATGTAAGCAGCTCCCACTATCTAGCTACTTGTTTTTTAATCCATTTTACCTAAAGTGTTATGCTTCATTATATCATCAATAGTGTTGTCAGGGCTAGAAGCTGATTGTTACTTTGAAAAATGGCACAGTATAAGGCCTGCACTACCTTCCCGGGTGAATTTGTGCAGGCAGAGCACAAACATTGTCAGTGAGTGAGGAGGTTAATGTAGCTAATGTTAAGTCTATTAAAAAATAACACATTTATAAAATAATAATTACCGATTTATAATTAACCAACTTCCCAGCTTTGGAGTAGTTAAACACATTCCTTTGATGAGCGTGCAGAGTAGTTCTCAAAGACTCTCAGAAACTGTTCAAAGCTAATGCTTCATGAGCGAATTACAGTAAGTACAGGGAAATACCCCTGGAGAAACTTAGGGTTAAGGGCCTTGCCCAAGGACAACAACATTTGGCACAGTTGGGAATCAAACCGGCAACCTTCCAAATACAAGTCTCCTAAACCACTAAGCAATCGGGCGCTCTATATTAGACATTATCTGTCAATTTTCTCCTTGCAATGTTATAGTTGTGGGTTCTAGTTCCACAGGGTGCCAATCCAAAAATGCATGCGCCACCTCTGTAAGTTGTGTGTGTGTGTGCGCGTGCGCGCGTGCGCACACACACATGCATATATATATATATATATATGTATATGTATATGTATATGTATGTATATGTATATGTATATATATATATGTGTATATGTATATATATGTATATGTATATATATATATATATGTATATGTATGTATATATATATGTATATATGTATATATATATATGTATATGTATATATATATGTATATTAGGGGTGCAACGGATCATGAAACTCACGGATCGGATCGGTTTTCGGATCAGAGTCACGGATCGGATCATTTTTCGGATCAGCAAAATCAAATATATAAAATAATTGGAATTTGGGGTAGTTGTTTTTATAATTTTCAGTGGTTATGATGAGCAATAAGAGAGAGAAATGTGGTTAATATTGATCGTTGTTTAGGTACATTAAATCACGTTAAACCTTTTCCTCGCCATAGGAGCCAATGAAGAAGAAAACTTTAACGTGAGATTATATAATCGTCTTCTAATTATATA